>WWET01000299.1:288251-303417 GCA_011038615.1 Limnodynastes dumerilii
ACCAAAAAATTCCATATTCCCATGGTACTTCAGATTGGTCAAACAGCAACACGATGCCAAAGATTTCACCAAGCTATCACACAAAAAAACCCCTGATGGTGGAAGGGAGTTCAACCCAAAGAACTGACATGAACAGACAAAGCTACAATTCAAGTAATACAGATATACTGTATGACAGTGTCAAGGAAACAAATTCTCAGATTAGCGATTCAAGAAGTAAAGGTCTTTTATACAGCATGAGCCAACACATTCAACAGCCTCGAACCAATACCAACCAGCCTGTGTCACTGTCTGGAAATACTTTTGTAGCTGAATCTCCCTGTGAATCGCCTCTTAATTCCCCTATCAACAATCCTGTCTCTAGTAGTACCTGCTCCTCACTTTCACCTATGTCCAGCAGTCCTGTAAATCCAAGTTCAGATGAGAACCAAATGCCTCCTACACTTATTTCGTCTCCGTATTTTCACCAGCCGTGTCACCCAACAGAAAAGTCTTTTCATTCAACTGATTCGTTAGGCTCTGGTTCCCTTCTGTATCACAACTCAGAAACTACAAAGAACTTCCATTTTCTATCAGATGCTTCTAAAGATGAACAAGCATTTAAAAATGTACAAGATAATCAATATCAAAAATTGGCTAATGAGCCCAATAAAGGCTGCATTGAGAATTTTGAGAGTGAACCACCACCTCCCTATTCTTCCCACCACTTCCTTGCCAGTTCACTTAGCAGTGCAAACTTAGATCAGCTTGATGTTCTTTTAACTTGCAAACAGTGTGACCAGAATTTCAGTAATTTGTCTTCTTTTTTGGAGCACAGGCAATACTGCAATGTAAATTCTACTCTCCAGAATGAGATGAAGGACTCTCCACATGGTGGAGACCAGAGGAAATCTGCTACTGAACCATTAAAGTCTTCCCAGACCATACCAGGATTATCCCATCCCAAAGGACAAATGGAATTTCATTCCCATCTACCTGGTTTTAATAAAGACTATCTCCTTGACAGTGATACCAAAGGAGATACAAAAGAAGACCCTATGAAGTGTAATATTTTCCAAAGTTTAACACCAGGTTTGCTGCCTTTGGCTGCTTGTGACACTTTGGAGATGGATGATGCAAAACTGGACAGTTTAATCATTGAGGCGCTGAACGGCTTGGAGTTCCAAGTGGACAATCCTGAGATAGACAGCACCTTTATCGATGTGTTTGTAGATGATGACCTCACAACTTCTAAGGCTATTGGGTGCAGTCAGCAACACAAGGTACAAGAGCCTACAGAAACTAAAAAAAAGATATGTGTTGAAGAAAAACAGGTTCATCATAACCAAGTAGCATATGAGGAAAACTATGAATCTGAGGCCTCTTACAATCACAGAAATGAAGTAAAAACAAGAAAAGAACTTAAAATGACAGAAATAGGAACTGCTCATCGTTTCTCTCTTAACAGTGAGGCAAACATTAAGCCACTGATGGCTACAACAACTACATCTGAATGGCAGAGCACAGGTGATATTAAGAAAGGTATCACAGCTCATGAGAAAAAGAAAAGTAAACCTGATTTTGAGTATTCTGAGGAGAAAGACGGAAAATATTATGATTCACATCAAGGGAGAACCACGAGGAATGATTCACAGGATTTCTCTGTCGCAGATACACCAAAATCACGAAAGAACAGTTTACAGGATATCAAGAAAAAGAAACAGCACAACGGAACTTGGAGTAAGGAGCTTATACACAAAATTGTGCAGCAGAAAAATAAACTACACAAGCTGCATGTAAAGAGCAATAAAAATGTGCAGTTTTCATTGGTAACAGAAAGACTTTTTCCCCCAAATAAAAGTCATCTCTTTGGTGAATATGACTATATTTCAGATTCTGATGAAGAAGTTGTTGCAAATTCACTGCCAGGTAAACTGCCAAATGGAAGGTTAAAATACAGCTTCAATCGGGATCTGCCAGGGAGGGGTAACAGGGCAAAAATAAAGGAACCTGTGTGGCGCATGGGAGAAGCTACAAGATTTCAGCTGCAAAACAAAGATTTGAGGAACACAAACAAAGAGACTTCAAACAGAGTTCGTAGAAGAAGCAGTCAGTCTTCTAACAGTAGTGACCAAAGTACAAGTATTTCAAGTGAAACGGGATCAAGTCCGAAAAGCACTGAGAGGACTGATTCTGAAACGGAACAGGAAAATGGGTTAATGTGCAATAGTTTTAGTACAAGTACTCAAAAAACCACAACAGAGAGAAACATGATAAAGCCTATTTATAGAGCTAATCTATCGGAAAAACATATACATCAAGACTTTTCCAAAGGAACAAAACAGTATGGATCTGCTAAATTCCTGCTTGCAAGCTCAAAAGTCTATCCATCTAATAATGTAAATGCTAGAGCACATTATGGAGAAACCGATAAATTAAGAGAAAGCACAGATTCTATAAAGGAAACCGCTAGTAAGACATCAGAGGTGCATTGTTTCAAGAATTCTGAAGAAAAGGAACAACCGAGGCCATACCAAAAGGCAGCAGAAGCAAACATATCACTCGATAATTTTTCACCTGATTTAATAGCAAACATTGGCAATGTGTCCCAAGAACCTTCTACATTTCATGCAGACAACACAAATTACCAAGTAAAGCAACTTGACTCATGTGCACCTGCCATTTCCAGCACTGAAGTAAACACAGTTTACTCTAATAATAGTGTCAAATATTTAAATGACACAGCGAGCAATGGAAACAAAGAATTTGCAATAGCCATGCCATGCTACTTGGGGGACACAACAGTAAATATTTTGCCACAACAAAACCACAAATCCTATGTTTCCGAATGTCAGGGGTTTCCTGACAATAAAGATATGCCCGATTTGTATAGCAACAATATTTTCTCCAAACCTCAAAGAGTTGCCGACACGGATGTCAAGCAGATGTATGTAAACCAAAGTAATACCAATAACATGATCTCTATTGAGAACAAATGCTCAGATGTAATCTCTTATCCTTCTGATAACCATGATAAAGTTTCTTCAGCACTTTCATTTGACTCCTCTTCGATATTTGCAGAACTGCCAATAACTCACTTTGAATCTCCACTATACAACAGTGTAACACCTACTAAAGACAACTACGCAGACTACGACCAATCTAACAAATCAACTCATTTTGAACATCAATTCTCAGGGTTTTTGCAAGAGAAAAGTTGGGATCTTCTTCGGGAATGTGCTCCAATGTCTTCCAGTAGCTTGTCCACATTCCAAGCGCTACAAAATCAATCCACAGAGAAATATAATGAACATGCACCCATCTCATCTGAAGAGATGTCAATTGATATCCCAAGAACCATCACAGATTACAATGCACCATTTATAAATAACATGTCAGAGGATGAGCTAGAAATTAAGAGGCTGGTAACAGAATTAGAAAATCAGCTTCAAACTAGCAAAGATCACAATGACATGACTTCTGAAACCTTGTCCAAACATCAGCTAACCCCAGAGCTCACAAATCCTTCACTCACGCTTCAAGAAATGGAAGATAATACGATTGAAAACTGTAGCAAAGATGCATATTTTAATGAAACAACGAACTATGTAAATGACATGAAACATATAATTCAGGTAGATCACCTCCAGGATTCTCAACCACTTCTAAAAGTTGATGATAGCAGTGAAAGTCTCAAGAGATCTTGGACTTGTTCTGCTCAGTTTGATACTTTTACTTCAGGCATTAAAAATCACAAACAGGCCAGAACACTGGATTCCTTCACTATCCCAGATAACTGTAAACAGTATCAGCCAGCACTGACCAATGTATGCCTAGCAGAAGACCTGGCTTCTTTGAGTAACCACAGCACCACTTCTGTCCTACCTGATGCTTGCCTGACTAACCTCTCACATCAAGGTGAGTGTCAGGCATATCCTGAGACCGACCTATTGAGAGAGACTTTGGTCACAGCCGAAACCCTGTTTTCTAAAATCCAACAAAATATAGATAATGCTGAAAAAGAAAACAAACAAAGTGATGCTAAAGATATAATGAATACACTGCAAAAGCTGGACGATCAATTTGATGAACCACCAGAGCTGGAACCTTTTCAAAGTGTCTCAGAATTTGTGTTACAGGATAAGAATGATTCAGTGTTAAATATCACTAAGACTCCAGAGCATGAAAACAATATAACTGAGGAGCCTCTTTGCAACCCAGTATTAAACTCCACTATTTCAAAGACTGTAACAGATATGGAACACAGCAAAAAGCATTTACTATTGGGTGATGAAGAATGTTTACAGAAGAACGATAGCATGCCAGTCTTAGTGAAGGAAGAGTGTGCAAAACCAGAAAAAGCTACAACACTCACTGAACAGCCTGCAGAAAATCCACTGCAGCAACTCCAACAGTTTGTGGCGAGAACTGCGAAAAATAACGAGGTAGAGATGCTTATGCCATGTTTCCCAATGCTGCTAAAACCTTCGGGAACTGCTGAAGCAAAGTCAGACACAGAAGGCGATTTTTCCCCTGCTGTCGAGGGATTATCAACTTGTACAGTGGATTCAGATATTACAGCAAAGCTGGAAGAGCAGAAAGAAATGCCACTGCTGTCAGAGTCATGTGAACTGGCTGAGAAGTCTGAACAGTTAGACACCGGTTCGGAAATGCTATCAGAAACAATGAGTAACGATATGCATGCTGATGGCACATCGCCAAAACATTTTGAAAGCAAATGCTCAGGTCTGAAAGTCATTAATGTTGGCAAAGGTGTTAAGAGACTGGATTCTGATAACCCGCCACCTAAAAGCAGGGTCTCTGACAAGCTCTCGCAAGGGCTAATGGAGGTTAATGAAGAAATTAGTTACTATGGTGAGACCAATGCTAAGAAGTCTTCATCTTTTCCCAAAAAAAGAAAATCTACCAACTCCAACCATACACTTCATAATGAAGAATACACGACTGAGACAATTCTTACACCCAAGAAGCTTTTACATGATAAAACTCATGATAGTTATCTGCCTTCTGATGCCTTAGATGCAGAGGTGCTACAAATGTTTAAAAGAACAGAGGATCAGGAGCCACAAAATGTCAACAATGACGTTTCTGTTTTCACAAGTCCAGCAAACCAGCAGCAGCACAGAGAGGTCATGCAGGAATTGCTGGGAATTGATAACGCAAAAGAATCCTCCAAGCTGAATGACGATAAATGTACCTCTGACAGTGTTGACAAGGCCTCTACTGGCTTTTCCTTCCACCCTCAAACTGAAAATGTCCTTGGCAATACTGACAATCAGTACGACACAACATTTCCTACCATCAACCTGCCTACAGCACATTCTATGCTAGGCTTTGATCTGCTCCCCCATGTATCACTGAAAGAACCAGCACAACCGCAAGATTTTGGGCTCACATCAATAGATAATGATTTAAACTCAATGGAAAGACATGCGTTATCCCAAGTCACGCAAAAATGTCAAAATGGCTCAATAAACATCCAGGAAATAAACCTGGTAAAGCATTCAGTGGAAGGGTCTGATGTTCGTGAAGACAAAAGTCTGACATCTTCCTTAGAGGGAAGTCAAGAAATAGAAGCAGAAAAGGAATCTATAAAACCAGTTCTTGGGGGTAACCTAACTCCATGCTTCTGTACAGAATTAGTTTGTATGCATTACAAGGATGAACATGCAGAATCTGTCACAGACATTATTCTTGGGTGCCAATCAATACCCACTAACGATGCCTATCAACACTACACTGGCGAAAATAATCATAACTTTCAAGCTCTTGAAAATAAACTTTATCCTGACAGCATACAAACTCCAGTAGTGCCCTCAACATGTAGTCAAAAGGAAGAGACACTTAAATGTGACTGGCACAACACACAAGGAGGGTCCCCTTTGGAACGTGTATTTCCAAGTAAAGATGATGGGTCATCCGCAATGGTATGTGACCTGATGGATATTACAGACCCAGGGTTAGTAAATATTGATGTTCACCAGAAAAATACAGAAAATTTAACTGCAAGTTTAGGCCCTCAATTCAACAATGCAAAGGAAGCTGAACACGTCGCTTTAAATGAGGACTCTGGGACCAAATGCACCAATGACATGCATTCTGTTATAGATGGTGTACTGAGAATCCTAGAAGGCGACAAAAGCAAAGAAATACTGCAGAGCATTGGAATGCCACCAAAAAGTAGCCCCATCAAAGAGAAGAAATCCAGTGGATTATCTCTAACGTGTGATATTTGCTCAGTCTCCTTTCGCTCAAAACCCGGACTAACTAGACACAAGGCCGTTAAGCATAATGGGACAGTGGCACACCACAAAGATGGTATGAGCGGTAAATCTCGTAATGTGAAAAATAAAACTTGTGAGTGGAATGGCAGTAACGTCAGCCAACAAGCCAGTCATTCTCAGAATATAAATGCAAGTATTGAGAATTCAGACTGCAATCTACAACCTTCCCTATTAATTTCAGATAAAGAAAAGAGAATTCTTTCTGCAAAAAACAAAGGGGAAAAACGAACTAATGGACAGTTTCAAGACATTGATTTTACAGACACAGCTTACAAAAAGAAGCTGGATGGCAAAATCAAAAAAAGAAAGGCTAAGTCTATGGATTCTCAAGGTCCTCCAGATGATGTTTTAAACATCCTTAAAACAAACATTTTAAAGGCTATTGGACAGTCTAACAGCTTCAACTCTTCAGAAGAAAAACTACATTGGGAAGAGTCATCAGATAAACACATAGCACTGAAAGAAACGGACTTACAGAATGTGAACGTAGAAACATATTCTGCTGCTATTAGCATTGATGAAGATGAAAAGCAAGTGAGTGACGTTGTAGATTTCAAACTGCAAGGAGAGAGTTTACTACACGAGCAAACATGGACAAAAAGTCTGACAGAGCATGATAAGCAAGTAATGTCTAAAGACCACACTTTGTTACCTGAAGTAGAAGAATGCTTAAATGCAGACGAGACAGTAACACATCAAAAAGATACCAATGCGTCAAACTTAACTACGGAAACTGTTACCGATCTTCATACCCTCTTTGATGATGATAACACTTTTTCACAACTCTTTCCAAGAGATGATCACTTAACCAGGAGAAAGTGTACTCGAGTTTATGGGAAAAAAAGCAAAAAGCAAACACCAAGTTTTGAAGCCGACTTAAAATGTTTAGAAATGGTTGAACATTGTCACTCCCCTCAAATAAGCTACGCTTATAATCACAGGAGAATTTCAGCAGATTCTCCCTTAACGGACTGTGCTAAACCTTCAGCTCAAACAGAATTAGTTCGTCATGATCATGCTGAGCCCCCCAATATAGCAAATGGTGGCAAGGAGAATAAAATGCACTCATTTAAAGATCAAAATCAAGTAGAAAACATGAGTGCACCACAGTTAGTAGAGGGAGTTCAAGATGAAAAACTTATAGATGTTCCCACTCATATCAGTTTGTATAAACCATGTGCAGAATCTACAAAAATGATATCCGACCAGATAGACTCAGAAGTAGAAGTGAATAAAAACTGCAAACTCCATGAAGAAACAGGTCTTCCCGAATTTCCGACAATTGACATGAAGATGCTTAGCGCAAAGTTTGATATGAGAGAACTGTCTTTTTTTAGTGCTTGCGGAGATGATTCTGACCAATCTGATTTAGATGCGTCTAGTGATATCACACAAAAGACTGGAAGACGCAAAAAGCAAGGCAAAAATAAAATGGATGAGAAGAGGCAAGTGAGAAATCGCAACAGCCTTAAAATGAAATCCAAGGACAAACAGTACAAGTGCAAAGTGTGCTTTCAATGGTTTTTAACTTTGGGTGAGCTAGATTTCCATAAGCTTACTCATAACCCCTCACCTCCCCCTACTTGCTACATGTGTGTTCAGCGCAAGTTCAGTTCTCGGGAACAGTTGAGAGACCATCTAAAAGAAAAGCATGCCAAGAATAAGGCGGGTCTCTGGATATGTGGTATGTGTCTGAAAGAAATCTCTGACGTTTGGATGTATAACGAGCATTTGAGAGAGCACGCTACCCAATTTGCTAGAAAAGGGCAAGCTCAGAAATCTGTAATGGGCATTCCAGGCTGTTTTGGAGAAGACAATATGGTGAGGACATTCCTGAGTACTTTCATTTATAGAACACCTGGCAAGTTGTCCAAAACTTCAGAAGCCAATGATAAAATTCCAGTGGGCAAAAAAACAGATCAAAAAGAGCACAAGGTTGAAGATGAAGTGGTTAGCGAGAAGGAACCAGAGAACAGTGTTCCACCTGCAGCCATGCATGTAAAGATTTCGGTCAGTCCTTCGTTAGACAACTCTCAAAAGAGTGACAACACTCACAAAAATGCAGCCATGCACCCCCACTGTAAAGATCCCTCCAGAGATTGCCACCACTGTGGAAAGCAGTTTCCCAAACCATTTAAATTGCAAAGACATCTTGTTGTTCATAGCTTGCAAAAAATTTACCTGTGCCACAAATGTCCCAAATCTTACCAAGAGGTGCAGGAGCTAAGAAGTCATCTTACCAGTGATCACCAATTAACAGAGAAGTGTGAAATAAAACATACCACGCTCTATGCATGTGAGCTTTGTGCTGATGTCATGCACGTGATAAAGAAGTCTTTCATCTGTAGCACATGCAATTATACATTTTCTAAAAAAGAGCAGTATGACAGACACATGGAAAAGCACTTGATTGGCGGCAGTATGACATTCAAATTTAGAGGGGTAACCAGACCAGCCACCTCAGCGAAGGAGATCAAAGAAAAATTAAGAGACTCTGCAACCTATGAAAGTGCACCACCCTCCAAAAAGCAGAAGCTCTCTGGTTATAACGATCCATCTCCCAAGTTAGAAGGAATTGATCATGGTGACCCACATCCATGCCCAAAGCTATCTCCTAGTGTGGATTTCCATAAAGAGATGGAGGGAGAACTGAAAAATGAGTATGAATATACAGTGAAGTTAGAGGAGATACTGATGGATGCTCCAGAACTACAGGCTGAAGAAATGCAAGAGCCCACAGTATGGCGCCCCGAGAGGCGTTCTTTTTCTCCTAAACCTTGTGTGTCAGAAGAAGAGAAGGAAGATGCTGAGTCAGTCAGTGAGACTTTGCCCATGTTAGATTGTGAAATGACAATCACTTCTTTTGATTGTCCTGCAAAAACTGCTGACTTGGCAGAAAGGGAAGCTGAATTTACCAAAATTAAAGACATTTCAACAGATAAGCTAACACTATCTAAGCAATTGAAGGAGACCAATGAAACACTAGACATTGAAACTTCTCCCATCATAGAAGACATTGAGCTCTCTCAATTGCCATTAGAAAATTCATCAGAGCTGTTTGTAGCTGACAAAATAACGCCACTCTCCAAGAATATCTCCAAAGAGTCACAACTCTTAGAACAAAAAATTGAGGTGGAAAATACAGAAGATACATCAAAGTCATTGCTAACAGATGGGTCACAACTAGTCGTTCCAATACCCCCAAAGGAAAATATACTTGTGACCGATACAAATGCTTTAATAAAAGATCTGAAGGGCTTGAAAAAAATGAAGTCTACTAGCCAACCAAATGGACGGTCTGCAGCACAGACAAACATCACAGCTTCTAATGGTGAAGAAATGGTTAAGTCATCTACCCCAAGACTGAAAGCTATATGTTCTCAAGCAAGGGATAACGGCTCCTGTACATTAAAAGAGACGGCAAGTCAACAAAAACTGACAAAAAGAGAACCATGTAGCAACACAGCGAAGAACAGCGGTGAGTTTAGAACAAATGATAAGATGTCAGCATCGATGCCTCCAAAACAGCTCCAAAAGAAACGCAAGGAGCACAAAATATCTGGGCATAAGGCAAGCACAGCATCGCAGGAGAACTTAGGAGAAGTTAAGAAAAAAACAAACAAATTGGCAGTGAATGGAAAAAGTGAATCCTCTGGTAATGGAAAGAAGCCAGAATGGGGGACCAGTCACTTAGACATTAAAGATGAAAGTATAAGTGGCCGGCCTTACCCCAAGCCAAATGCTGGCGGAATCAGTGGCCAGTTGAAAAAGGTTGTGTTGGACATGCACAATCAAAAGAAAGTAAACTCCCACCCTAGTAACGGGGAGTACAAGTGCAAAAAAACTTTGATTAGTAAAACTTTGCAACCCTTTACTTCAAAAAGTTCTGCTTTGACTCTGAACAGCCCCTCACAAAAACGTAAAATAGGGTCCAACACAAAACCCACTGAGCCATCGAATTACAGGACAGCTGAATCACAGAACAATTTGCTAAGCCAGCTTTTTGGTCAAAAATTAACTAGCTTTAAAATTCCTTTAAGACGAGATATAACAGAATGAAATTATGTCTGTTCTTCTCATGGAAAAAAAAGGACTACATGAAAGTTGTGATAAAATATTTACTTTTGTTTTTATTTTATTTTTTACTCTCTTGCATCCCTTAACCCCATTAAGCTTTGCTGAACTTGCACTGCCATCTCTGTAAAATACTTATCTTTTGCTGTAATCTACAGTGCATCTGATTTGTTATGCAACATTCATATGAACTCAGATTTTAGAGAATCAATATTTTAACTGCTTTGGACGAAAATAATAGTCAGACGTTTTTTCTACTGTTGTACAGAATTTCTTTTTTTATGTTTTTATTTCAAGATGAAGAGCTGGGGTTAAATATTAAAATATAAACCTGTGCTCTTGCGTTAAAAGAAGTAATTTAAACCAGATATTTAATCTCTCTATAAATTTGTGCCATTGTTTGTGTATAAAAATTAAATGACTTAGAAAAAAAAAACCAAGAGGCCTAAAGCTATAAGCAATCATCTTGCCAAGATTTTTAGTTTATCACTTCTGGTCATGATGACAAATTTCAATAATTACATAAGTGTCAAAACCACACATACATTTTTTTATATGTGTCAGAGTCATAATATAAACATAAATTCGGTATTTTACTCTTAAGGAGTCTAAATAAACTATGCTTAAAGTTACATTCCAATTAAAGTTAGTGACATGGCAGTAAAATTTTATCTTTCTTATCTTCATCTTTGCCAAATATATCTTAAAAAGCTGGCAAAACAAATAGATTTATGCATTAGAATGGACCTGACACACAGAGAGGGGATGCATCTTCTAGGTTGAACCAATAATTTATATGAATGCAGCTTATCAATACACTACGCGTGGTTGTAACCCCTAGTTTGTACTGAATTGTTCAACGCAGAAAATGCTTGACTCCCTATATGTGTATTTTACTATTGTTTCCTTGGTCCAAATCAATGCACACTGTGCTGGGTTATATGCTATAGAAACACACTGTACCAGTACTTAATAATAACTGTACTGGCTTCTGCATATGTTGCCTGTTATGTTTTAATATCAGAAAGAATATGTATATGGACAAAATTAGATTGTTAAACCTTACAGAGAGCACTGTGTCTCAAGACAACTTACTGCATTATTACACACAACACGTTGACCAATATTTAGTCATATTTAGACCCAGTATTTAGTATTATGAAAGTATCTGCATCGATAATAAAAAAAAGCTGCAAGGTTGCTGTGAGTAGGGGCAGCCCAGTACATGTTCCTGCACTAGTGAGTCTCATTATGCTCACAGACACTGGAGGGGACATGGCCTGTCAAATGTAAAAGAAACAAGATGACAAACAGATTGGCTACTATGTGCCCTCTTGTATTATGTGCATTTATCCTTCTGGTTGCCATATGTTCTTTCTGGCACGTATTTATATTATTGGGCAGTGTAGTCTATGTTTACTACTCTAGGTTATAAGACAGTTTCGTTGTGTTCTCTGCATTGGATACAGGACAGTAAACCATAATGTACTGGTGCCCCCTGTATGAAATGAAAACAAATACAAAAGGTTTATTAAACAGCCTCACTGTTGCTTTCTAATTTTAAAAATATAACATGTCAATCTTATATAAAATTTATTTAACAAATCATAAGTTTTTAATAATATACTTCAAACAGTGCATTGTCCTATGTATCTCATTTCTGTGACCACTGTAAAATAAACGGTATCAGTATTTTTGCTATTTTCTTATCACATAACTTAATATAAAAATGAGCCTTCACTGCTGCTGGAGACACAATGCTGCAGACTCCTCTACTCAAATACCTGGAGCATAGTAGGTATCCCTGTCTTTGAAGGACTTTGGTGCGCTTTATATTAATATCAAATGCTTGACAATCTTACTGTAACTCATCCAGAACCCTTTGCTTAAGTAAATTCATGGTGCTATTTCTTCATAGTAATGTGAAAATAAACCCTGAAATGTTCGTTGTCCAATGCCGGAACAGTGTTAAAATCACTCTAGCCTCTACCTAGTCTATATAAGCCTGTACACAGATTTACCTTTTATAGAGAGAGAGAGAAAAATGGAAACTTGGGAGCAATGAGCAGTCGCTCTGGTCTAACTGAAGCCCTCTGACCTAGGCATTTTAAGGCACTGATGTAGCTTGAGACCAGGCACACACTCACTGCACACAATCCCAAGACATAGAAACACTTTCCAAGGCTTTAACCTGTTAATATGTATCATTAAAGTGCATTGTATTGTATAAAAAAAATAGTTATTTGGTGCAATAACTCATTCAAAAGATTTTATTTTGATATTTGTGTCCAACAAAGCAGAAAGAGCATAATGCCTTTTTATACTGTTATTTTGTATGACTAAAAATGCCTCTTTATATTGTTGTTAAATAAAATATGAAATGAAATTGTGTTTTTTTCTTGATGATTACAGAGAATCTTTCACAAACTGAAGTGTAACAAACCTCACAAATTTCTCTCAAAATAAGGAGTTTGATATTTTATCCCTGTTTAATTCCCTATTTCTGCTCTAATGATTACCTCCCTCTCAGGCCTTGCCCATATTACAATATACCCAATTTCCTCTTCTCCCATCATTGCACAATTCTTTCCACTGCAAATCCCACAGTAAATGATTTAGAGTATAGACTGTGGATGTCAATGTTGCTTCCATTATCTATATGGTTTTGATATAGATATAGATTTTTTTTGTCTTAAAGGTTTGGTGTTTTGACTTTCTTAAAAACAAAAATGATAAAAACAACTACTATAACGTGATTTATACTGTTTTTCCCAATGTATTTTTAACATCAATAACAGTCTTCCCTTGAAATATTGTTATGGAAATATGATTGCAGAAGACGTCAGTCCTTGTAGCATACCTTTATTGGGCCAGATCAAGAGCTATGCTTTTACTAGGCTGCGTTCTTACGCTAGCGCACCTTCCATGCACTCCCCTCAACACACCCCTCTCATGCACGTATTTCAGGCGCCTTACGCTTTCCATACCCCCCCATAACTTTGTGCTGCGTAACCACTATCGGACGTACTTCCCACACGTAGCTACACAGCTAAGCACGCCCATACCGCACGATTTAAATGCCTCACCCCGCCTTTGAAGCATAAATACGGGTGGCGTGTGGTTGGTACGGCGCTTCGTAAGGTGATACACTACTGATACGTGACTGCCCCTTACGCTATGCCTTACGTGGCGTAACGTCTGCTGTGCGCATGCGCCGTAAGTACTAATGTGTGAATTTACGCTAGAGGCTATAGACGTTATTCTGGATCTACAATTCAGATGCCTTTATGGTATATCTGAGACAGTTTAAGTAGTTTTTACAAA
This sequence comes from Limnodynastes dumerilii, assembly GCA_011038615.1. NCBI lineage: Eukaryota > Metazoa > Chordata > Amphibia > Anura > Limnodynastidae > Limnodynastes > Limnodynastes dumerilii. Next base: position 301,934 of record WWET01000299.1, read on the forward strand.
GAGGGAACATCCAATCTTTACATGAAACATCACAAGCCTTCAAGTTATTACTTAAACAAGAGCTGTACATAGAGCTCCTAGTTTAGCTTTAGACACAGTAAATAGCAAATTCAACAAAACAGTTTCTTTGTAATGGTCTTAGACAACTGGCTCATCTTCATGTCATTAGGCCAGTTCACAAATAACTCTTTAGGTCACTAGGCCAGTTCATAAATAACTCATTAACCCCTTTGCATGTAGTTTTAGGAACCTTTACAAATACAGTTTCGAGGACACACACACACAGACACAGAGGCAGACTTTATCCAAATTCATTAATTCATTATCTGTATTCCTCTTTATTATAAAACCGGAATGTCCAAGAAAAGATCATTTTTTAAGAGCACAAATACATTTTTGCTTTGAGACTTTAATATTTAGGGGTGCAGCTGACGACACAACTAGATTCAATAACTACTGAAATAAATGTGTATACATTTCTGTAGTAGTTCTAATTGGTCTCAAAATGACATAAGGAACAACCAGTAGAGAGAAGGATCAGTCAGCAACCAATTGTCTGAGTAAAAAGGAAACCGGTAAATACATGGGAAAACAGGGCAATGTCTAAAAAAAATGTACAAGCAGAAAGTAGAGCTCAATACAGTATACATATAAGTACAGGTGGTAGCTTATGCATACAGATAAACAGAGGAATGTTGGATTCAAATGGTCACAGAATCTATATACTCCTACTTAGTTACTACAGCCTCAGAATCACAGGTTCCTAGGCAATTCTAAATGGCCTCAAATTGATTGACATAAGAAATGGGCAAAGAGGGAGAAGAGCAGTTTAATACATTTACAGTATAGTATTAAAAACATACAATATGCAACATTTCTAGGAAAATTTTATTTTGCCTCGATTTGAAATCCGAATTTGGTGCCTAGGATGGATAGACAGACAGACAGACAGACAGACCTGTGCAAAACATTTAGGCAGGTGTAGAAAAACTGCTGCAAAGTAAGAATACTTTCAAAAATAGAAGAATACTTTATTTTTATTGATTAACAAAATGCAAAGTGAATGAACATAAGAGAAATGTAAATCAAATCAATATTTGGTGTGATCACCCTATGCCTTCAAATCAGCATCAATTCTTCTAGGTGCTCTTGCACAAAGTCAGAGATTTTGTAGGTGTATAGTCAGGTGAATGATTAACCAATCCTATTACATAGGTGATAATGATCATTTTCATATGTAGGTTGAACCACAGTCATCAAATGAAACAGCGGTGTAGGAGGCTTAAAGGGTATTAGTATTATACACACACACACACACAATGCTGGTTACACACTGGCTGTTTTTTTACATGATTATCGTTCACAGCAGCCATTTTGGAGACTTTAAGGGGTGTCTCCTAGGTAAGTTGGCTCTCAATTTATAAACATATATATGGGACCCAACATTGGGACTCTCAATTTTAGAGTTAGGACCACCATATACA
>WWET01000299.1:311002-324547 GCA_011038615.1 Limnodynastes dumerilii
GGGGGGCTGGGACGGCTTGATGGGGATACTATGGGGGGGGCTGGAGGTACATGATTAGGATACTGGGGGGACTGGAGAGACATAATAGGAATACTGCTGAGCTGGAGATGAAGAGAAGGAGGAAGATGATGGAGAGAGGGAGATAATAAGGTGTCCCAGGCCCCACAAATTCTGAAGGCAGCCCTGTGCTTAGTGGTTGGGGGGGAAGGTGGATATTAATTGGCTTTAACCCTTGCGTACAATTCAAATTTCTACACCGCACTCATTTTACCTGGGGACGGTGCGGAAATGTTATGGTGGGGCCTGGGAGTATTACTCTGTATGAGCAAGAGGAGTGACCTACCTTCGTTGTATAGAGTTAAAGCCACGTCTGCAGTATTAGTGGAGATATGGATTCGGCATATTTATTAGTGTTTATTAGTGTTTCCCATCCTTCTCCTGTGTTTCATTACTGTCCCATCCCTGTGTCACATTGTTTTAGTTTCACTTTCTTATGTGCAGCCTTTATCAGTGTTTCCTCAGTATAGCGCAGTGTCCCTTCTCTAGCCCGTGTCACACCCATGAGTTCCAATCCTCCCAGATCTTGTCACTCACATTAGTGTCCCTTCTCCTTTTTCTCACTAAGGATCGGCAGTAAGGCTAAGGTAAGTATTGGCGGGCCTCATAAGCTCCAGGCCCAGGACGATAGTCTCAGCTGTCCCCATTATGGCCCTGCTCTGTGTGCCAGTATCCACAGACACTGGGGCAGATCAACAACTGCACAGCTGATGGTTCTGCTCCTCTTGGTTAGAGTTCTGCTATTCTGTTCCCCCAGCTAGCTTCACAACATAGAAACATACATAGAAACATAGAAAGTGACGGCAGATAAGAGCCACACGGCCCATCCAGTCTGCCCAGTTGTTTATTTAAAATTATACTGCCCCTAGGCCCTATTTTACCCTTGATTTAATTGGAGATTTAGGATCTCCTTATATTAATCCCAAGCATGTTTAAACTGTTCTACTGTGTTACCCTCAACAACCTTAGATAGGAGGTTATGGCACTTATCAACCACCCTTCATGCTTTAAAAACTGCTTGCTGTCTTCAGTTTAAAGCTTCCCCCATGCCATTCTTTTGCATGATATGATTAACATGTTAGTGCATGCTGTGATTGTTTTCTTCTAGCACTCTCTTCTGTGGTCTACCACTTAACCACCAGGCTCCTCTCCAATCTGTTGAAGATTCTGAAACTCCATTTCTACACATTTCCTCAATCTAAAGTGCCGCTCTCTCCCTGCAACACACAGGATGCTCTTGAAAACCATAGCCTTTACCTTCCAAGGACCGGATCCAACCCTCCCCCCCCCCCCCCCCCCCCTTTTTTCCTCACAGGNGCTCCCCCCCCCCCCCCCGCATGCTTTTCGTACGTAAGAGGGCGTCTGTCAGTCCGCATGAGAGAGGGGAGTGAACTCCCCCTGTCACTCCTGTCTCTCACATGCATATTTGTGTGACTATAGGGCAGCCTTAAGTCACACGAGCAGATCAGCGGTCCATCCGACCGCTGGTCAGCTCATAAATGCCAAATCCAACCCCTGCTGTACCATACTGTGCTTCCCCACCTTGGCGGGCAGTGGGGAAGCACAGCCCCTTTCCACGGAATAAACACCCCACTTAAACACTTTGCGTGCATAAATGGGGTGACGGACTCAGGTGTGGATCAGACCCCAAGTGCTTAGCTACCTCCTCAAATGTCTACTGTAATTTAGATTCTGCTCAAAATGAAACCATATTGTCCCCCTACCCAAATATGTCATAATAAACTCTGCAAGGATGGTTTAATCTTTTCAAATTAATATTTTTATTGGTGTTTTTTGTTGTGTCTATAACCTTTTGTAAAGGTTTGTTTGTGAAAATAAAATGTCATTAAATAAATATTTACTTGTGTCGTATAACAATAGACACACTCATACAGTATAAAGATACACACACACAGACACAGACATTCACATGCTCACATACTAGGTAAAGCTAGCCGCATACTACTCCAATCTTATTCAGATCCAACTTCAGACCAGACTGTTTACACAATACCACATGAGACCAAGGCAGACCCTCCAACACGACCCATTCCATTAGGTACAATATTCCCTGCTCCTGAGCCTCCAACAATCAGTTACTATGGTAACCACCTGTGTAAAAAATAAAAATGTTTTTTATACATCAGTTAATTCATTAATACCAGCTGAGTGACATTTGGAAAGCTCAGGAGCGGAGTATTTTCTACCTTATGGAAGGGGTCATGTTGGGGATTCGTGATACATTGTTGTCCAATTTTATAGTTGACCTCCTCTGACCTGCTGAAAGCAGCTGATCAAACAATCTCCTCACCGTACACACACTTATAACCTTCACCAGACCGCCTGTCACTCACACACAAAGGTGGCGCTGCATGACGTCAGAACCAGGAAATGGATTGGACAAATCAGGAGCTCGGAGGACTGTTTGGCGGTTGAAACACCTTAATTTTTAAGCAGTCGACTTGACAAGCTTACATACTTATCCAATGTCTGACCAACTGGACATTCGCTAAAGATCTGGGCTTAATTTGGTCAAACACAACAAGAAAAAATTCTGGTTAAAGTTTATCAGGAAAGCAGAAAGGTGTTTTGGCCAAAAACAGCCTGTATTCATTTTTTCCCCACATGTCCAGAAAGCAATTGTATATTATAAACTGCCCACTAGGTGGCACCAGAGATTATATTTCAGTTTTTCTTTTAGCAGATCAAGAAGTATATTCAGAATAGGCCTAGAAACGCTCAGAGAAAATAGCACAGCATTAAGATTACACCTCTGCTCATATGGCCAGATGCTGGACATGGGATTAGTTTTCCTGTTGTTGAATTTGTTATTTTTACCTGTCAGACAATGGGCTTGTTAATACTGGATGGTCACATAATCTTCTAATTAATGTCCATTTAAAAGGCATTTTTGTTTTAGCTAATATTTGAAGCACTTTTGTTACATAAAAGGCCACCGTTTAAGCAGAGTATATCTTCCTTTCAAGAGGACCATTCTTGTTAGTGAAGTTTGATTTCAGAACCACTTTGATGTTCACAGCCAGCTTGGAGCATCCTATAAGATTTCAGTGAATGAGAAATGACAGTTGTAGAATGATGTCTATAAAATATAATTATAATTGGCCCGATTCCATTGACCGCAAAGACAGGAATAAGCGCAAAGTGCACCTATTCCTTCTATTATGATAAGAAAAATTCATACTTCAATACTCTATGAGGTGCAAGATGAAATCACAGAAAAAGCGCTGCAATCAGGCATTGCAGTTCATTGAATCGGGTCCTTTAAGTGCTCTGTTTTTAGCTCTGAGGAGACATTTAAAATGAGTGCAGGTGTGGTCTGTTTTACAACAGATCATCTTAGGGCAGATGAATGGCAATTGCCGACAGTCTCTATCCTCAATAGTTACGGTGCTGCAAGTCTCCAGATCCAACTCTCAACAAGAATGTTTACACTATGCTACAGCGGACCAAAGTTGCAGATACGGCACCCAATCCATGGGGAAAAGAACTGGACAAAGCAGTCTCGGGTTTGGCATTCGGTTCACCTGATTTCTAATCAGGTTTGAACCCTTTGACCCGGTGATCGGGATTGGATGCTATAAGTATTTGTTACACTTATCCAGTGTCTGACCAACTGGTAGGTCGGAGGTGGGATTAGATGCAGATTGGGTAAATGTGTACCCACTTTAACAGATAACTAAGGCAGCGCTGTGGCATAATAAATAGCTGATAAATAATTAGCACAGTGGTGTGGAGGAGAATTTACATTGTGAGCTCTGGCGGAGGAACTGATGTAAATGAGTATATTTTCTGCAGAGCTACTAATTTCAACCTTCAGATGATTTCAGTTTATCAATTTCTGCTTTCTCCCATGTCACTTACATGTCCAGAATCCTACGTTAAATTTCCTTGTATGGATCTGCGTTCACTCCACAAACTGTTCTGTGTGAAAGGAGTTTTATTGCAGGACATCTGGTGAGCACATGCTCAATGCCAGGAAATCACCTGGTTTCCACAAGCAGCTTGCATAAGTCGGGTGACGTTATTAGTTTAGGATCAGGCCCTTGGTCAGGTATAGGCAACCTGCAGTAATTGTGAAACTACATCTCCCAGCATGCTCCTACTACATAGGCATAGCTGATACCTTCTATTACTAGCAGGGATGACAACTTTTCAAAGCTTCCCTCCGGAAGATCCAGGAGGGAAGACAAAGAGGCTGTGGAAGGGCTTAGAGCCAAAGTTCCGCCCCTTGCACATCAGTGCCCGTTTTCATAGTATTACTAGGGGTGTGGGCGGGGTGTGATAAATGTGATACTAATTGTGTCATCAGGACCCGCCCAGTCCCTAGTAACACTATGAATGGTAGTGTTGCTAAGCTAGGGGGTGGAGCTTAGGGCTGTGGTTTGCATGACTTACTGGCTCTCCCGGGATACCGGGAGATCTACCTGAATTTCGTGAGTCTCCTGGATATTCCGGGAGAATCAGGAAACTGAAAGCTAGAATCTGCTTGGTTGCTATGGGCAACATCTTCACTTTTCCTTTTGAGAAGTTTAGTTAATCTTGCCCCGGTGCGCGGAGGTTGCCTATGTCTGGTTATGGGGCCGGATCCAGACTTCAGAAAAGTGGCGTTCGGAACTCCCATCGTTGCACCAGCATAATCCTGGATAGAGGCCATGCCTATCAAACATTGTGTTCAATGAAATGACTATAGCTAGAATAACCAAATTTTCAACAAAGAATTGCTAAACGTTACAGCAATAAAGAAAGATAAATAAAATTAAATGAATAGTTTCAAATTATGTTTGTACTTTAAGAAGTGACATGTACAAGTTTTTTGTCCAATAGGTGGCAGCACTTTACTTACTGATATCTCTTTACTCGTTTTCTCTGTAATTGTGCCTGATTCTCTTGAATTAAGTGGGGTATTTTTCCAAAGGAAAGTGTTGGGCACATGACATTACTCAGCTGTAAGATCTAAAAGGGAGACGTTAGTGTTCATTTATTTGTTATGTATTTGTAGACAGTTTTCGCAATTTTTAAAACAACATTTCCAATGGTTAAGCTGTAAACACACATACCTTATATGCTGCACACATGCGTTTACAATATCGTATCTTACCCCAGGGCTTGACAAATGTTTTTAGAATTTAGGTTCCAGAACACGATTTAGACAAGATTTATAGGTCCTCTGTAGCCAGTAATTCCTCAGCAAAAGCTGCAGGGACAGTCAGCATCGCGCTGCTTAATGCTTCTGTCAGAGTAGCTTCAGTGGGCGGCAGGCGAGAGGGGAGAAAGAAGAGACCACAGGGTGACTGGTAGATATTCCTCCACCTGAATTCATTTGCCAAATCCCGATTTCTAGTCGGTATTTGTGGAGCCCTGTCGTACCCGGGGTTGCTGACTTTTCTCCCAGAGGGAAGCCATAGATGCCTGCAATTTGCGTCATCAAGCCGCGCCCCCATCCCTAGTAATACAAAGAAAAATGGCATTGATGCTCGGGGGCGGGGCATCGGTTGTGATTTGCATAAATTGAGTCATCAATTTGCATCATCAAGTCCCACTAGGAGCCAGATTTACTAAGCTGCGGGTTTGGAAATGTGGAGATGTTGCCCATAGCAACCAATCATATTCTAGCTCTCACTTTCCTATTACATACTAGAGAATGTCAACTAGAATGTGATTGGTTGCTATGGACAACATCTCTACTTTTCCTATCCCGCAGTTTAGTAAATCTGGCCCTAAGAATAGTAGTGTTACTAGGCAGGGGGACAGGACGTTCTAAGAAACCGCAAGCCCTCTGCGAGAGATTGGCCAGCTCTGGCATACCGGGAGAAATGCCCAAATTTCTTGTGAATCGCACGTGGGAAGTTCCGTACGGAGGGGCGTGTTTATAATCCGTCCGGTGAAAGATGCGTGTAAGTGGGTGGGGCGGAGAGGCATTTAAATGACCATTTGAGGGCGAGTTGAGGGTGCGGTTAGTTAGATACACACGTACGGTGGCGATATACACTTGGAAATGCACACTGAAAGATACGGGTGGTCGAAGCACTCGCAAGTCACCTTCAACCCGTCCGTGTGATTGGCATGTGTGTCATGGGTGTTACCTTGCTATGGCCGTGCGTATATTTGCGTACTTTAAAGAAACGGATCTCTGAATACGGCCCTGTATGTGTATCGTATTGTTCTGATACAACTTCCGACTCCTCGTCTTCTTTTCACATACTTGTCAGTTTCTTTTGTATGATTGTTTTAGCACTTACAATGGCCATTGTTTTCCTTTCATCTGATCCATTTTCAAATGATTGTATGCAATATGCCCTTACCTTTTAATTAAAATACCTCTTTCCTAGCACACACTGTAGGCATCTCGCCTGTCCTTCCCTGCAGTGAGAAAAGTTTAGCATTATGGAAGTCTGGATCCTGATTCATAGAGGAAGTGTGGTGTGTGCATATACATAATAAAGTTGTTTTCAGCTCCTTGCAAGGGGAAAACAAGCTCTTTGCATAAGTCTAGGGAGTAGAGCAATGTTCTGCAGGTCTCTAGAGGGATCATTAACTAATGATCTGCAGAATATATTGCTATGTATATCTCTGATTCGCATCCTCACCCATTCCTTTTCGGAAGCGCCACCGCCAGACCACAGGGGGCATAGGGTTAGGTTAGGCTGCGGGGGAAGGGGGGAGACTTAGGGCCAGGGAGTGGGTTGGGGATAGAATACTCACTTTCCTCTCGGAGCACCATGTTCAGTGCTCCGGGGATTGATTGCTATCCTCATCTAGGCATAAGCAATCGATATCCCAGCCAGTTCGGAACTGGCTGGGAGCGAACGATCCTATCAAAATAGGGCCATTCGCAATGAAGACCCACACTCTTGGAATACTTATGGTAGGATTCTTTATCTGTACATAGGAGGGCAGGGATAAAGACAAAGGTTTCAGTAACTAATGAGCTGCAGAAGATATTGCTGTACTTGTGTCAGAGGGTAGATGGGGCAGAGCAATGTTCTCCAGGTCTCTAGAGAGGTCAGTAACTTATGATCTACAAACAAGGGCACAAGCCATGTTCCGGCTAGGTGGGTCAACTCACACCCCTCTACCTCCACCCAGCACGTGTGCAGAATATTGGAACATACCAGGTGACTGTAGGGGATCTGTTTTCCAGCTACCTGCCATCTGTTCCATTGCTTCGTACCTTTACAAATGATTACTACAAAAGCAACCAGGAGGTTCTAGATGGGGTATGGACGTAGTCTTAGGAAATCTTGGGCATCAAGTTTACCTGACAGTAAATCTACCCCTGATTTCTTCACTTGGCAGACTAAAAAAAAATGACTTAAGTCGTCCTCGGAGCGCACACAAGCAGCCACCAGCCGACCATAACATTCCTCAGTCATCTCCACTTAGCTTTCTAATAATATCAGCAAAGTCTAATTGGCTCTCAAACAAGTGTGCAAAAGTATGTAAGAGGTGTCAGCTGGAGCATAATAGAAGCTGCGGTTCCTGTGCTATTATCTCCTCTCTGCAGACCTGCGACTCCTTTCTCTGCAAAACACAGCATTTATTTCCTTATATCCGAACAATAGACATGTAGATAGGACTTGCTGCAGGAGAAACACAGCAGCGAGGATTAACCGTTGCTGTGAATATTTTGTATATCTTAATATATGTTTGCATACCACTTATTGTTGTGCTAGCCATTAATTCCAGTACTCAACCAGGAATATAATAAATGAATAGAGACAGCACAATATAGCTATTATTTTGAAGAGAGATTCATTAGGTGGGAGCTTCTCCAGTAGAATCCTACATTTCATATATATGGGAGATATTTCTTCCAAATATTCGCTACTTGCTGCATTTTCATGGATTTCTGTCGGATTCTGCCACATAACATTGGCCCTGATGCACACTTAAGAACCTAACTAAATATACGCAGGCTGTGTGCGTATCTTGGCGATTTTATGCAAATTGCAAATCCAGATGTTATGCACGGAAATCTGCTAGGCACAGATTTCAACTCCGTACCATCCCCGCTAAGAAAATCTGTTTTCCAAAATTGGTGACATCCGAAAGTTCCTTTTTGTTCGGCATACTTCATCGATTCACTTTCGCACTTACCGGTATCCCTCCGCCGTCTGCGATATCCCTCCGCCTCAACTCTGCTGCTGCTATCGCTGGACCAGGAACAGGTGAGTAAACTATCTGTGCGAGTAGGGAGGGTTAGGGTCAGGCTGTAGGGGAGGGAGGGTTGGGGTCAGGCTGTAGGGGAGGGAGGTTTAAGGTCAGGCTACAATTAAGGAAGGGTTAGGGTCAGGCTGCCAGGTAGTAAGAGGGGAGGGTTAGGGCATAGCAATCGAAATCCCAGCCAGTTCGCAACTGGCTGGGGAGAAAACGGCCAGTTCGAAAATCGGCCGTTCGTACCGGAGCCCCACACCCAATGAGATCTATGGGAAGGGGCGTGCCACTACTCCGTAAGTAGGTAATTAACAAAAGTGGGCGGGGGGAGGCATTTAAATAGGGCAGTGTGGGCGGGGTTTGCAAAGCACACATGTACTTTAGCAAATTCCGACAAATATACGCACAGAGATTTAAGGTAGCTCTATGGAGGCGGAAGTCAGTAAAGATGGGTAAGAACGAGGGGAAAGTCATGGCAGTTGCATTGCGTATATTTGCAAATCCAGGCTTACTCATTACACTTATCTGTGAATCAGGCCCTTTGTTCACAGTGGTAAATTGAAGATTTTTACAGGGAAGGAGGTTGTTTCCAAATACTTGCAATAATGTGGGTGTTATTAGAGTATACAATATATAGTATGCCATTCCCAAACCCCTTAATATACTCTATACCATATGTACTTTATATAGTGTACCATTTTCAAAACTCTTATATACCCCACATGTATTATAGTATGCAGGGGTGGATACCAGGCCCTGCATACTATACTATACTATACTAGTATGCAGGCCCACCATCATTGCAGGGAAGAATTTCCATGCGCACCAGCCAGACGATAAGATAAGAAGATATGCGGGGCCCCGCCCACTGATGACATCACTTATGGGGGTGGGGCCCCATTGGTGTGTCCCGCCACTTACAAAGGCGGCCCTGATAGTATGTAGTATATAAAGCAGGGGCAGAAGGTGACAGACACAGGCCCCAGGATGGACGGAGCTGGGTTGAACCGTTGCCTGATGGCAGCTGTCAGAGGTTGACAACTTAAAACAGCTCTCGGCCCTCCATGTATGAGTGCTGAGCGATACAGCGGGGTAATAATGTAAAAGAAACTGTTTAAAAACACTTTGGTCCTTGTAAACTGCAGGTGCCAGCATGGCAAAAGGGTGCTACCATGCCCTAACTCCAGGATCTGCTGGAACTTATAGTTGACGACAAACAAAAAAAAACTCACCATTTATTGTTTAAAGGCTAATAAATATATAAACAGTTCATGTTTGCCCAACTTTATTGAGCACCCATATCCACATGGAATACCCCTGTAGATAGACATCGCAACATGCCTACTTAACATCTGCACACCCTCCAACATGACCCATTCCATTAGGTACAATATTCTCCGCACCTGAGCTTCCAACTGTGGCTCACCTGGTGAAATGATTTAACTGATATTTAAAAAACTATTTGACGATTCAAGAAAGGTGGTTACCATAGTGACTGACAGTTAGAAACTGAGAAGCAGAGTATTTGGTATCTAATGGAATGGGTAATGTTGGAGGGTATGCTTCTGTCTCTAACTAGCGCTAGGCCTGTTTGGAGCATGAACCTTTACAGGCCCCACTTCCTAGGAAAGCCAGCCCTAGTGCCATCTGACCTTAGCAGGTTTCACTCATGGTGGGAGGAAACCAAGCCTTTGGATTCCACCAGCCCATGCTGATAAAGTCCTGGGGGCCAGATTTAATAAGCTGCCTATAGCAACCAATCAGATTCTAGCTCTCACTTTCCTATTACATACTTGAGAATGTCAGCTAGAATCTGATTGGTTGCTATGGGCCACATCTCCTCTTTTCCAAACCCGCAGCTTAGTAAATCTGACCCTAGTTCTGGGAAAATGGGGAGGACCCTATGTAGCTTGTTCCAGTTTTCCCACTACTAATCTAGGCTTGTCAACGCAAATCCTGGTTGTAATTCTTTTCATTTGTTTAGTTTTTTTTCTTATTTTGTAAGTGCCTAAAATGTTCTCTATGCCCATTTTTTCATACATTTTACTATACAATATTCTTGTTCCCTGCAGCTGACATTTACATAAGTTCCCATCGCTTTGTCCTGCATGAAATCACATTCATCATGTGTCTGTAACGTTTATCCACTTGTCATTCTCACTTCAGCTACCACTGAAAACGACTGGGGGTTAGATTATCATTAATCAGCTGATAGTGTCTTTGTCTGGGTTCCTCTAAAAATGACCTTTGGCTCAATTGAACAAGTGATATCAGTGAGAACACCAAAGTATTATATCTTCATGAGGGAGAGGCAGAGATGAGGCACCATTGCTGGGGCAAACAGATTGCACACGGAGATAGATTATAGGCAGCTGAACTGGAGTGATCCACTGAAAGGAAACAGTCCTCCTTATAATGAGTTCCTTGTAGTATCCTCAGAGAGCTGGTATACATGTCCTGGATGGCACCACAGATGCTTCTATATTTCTAATGTTCACTGAACTTTAAGCTTTGTAAAAAAAAAGAAAAAAGTCTCTCACATTGTTTTGCTTAATAAAATAACAAAACAAAGATAACAGAAAAGTTTTATTTGCAGTTATTTCCTCTGGTGTGGCCAATAAACCTCAAGCTTGCCTTTACCATACAGCCAGTGGCGTATCTACCATGGGTGCAGAGTGTGCAGACAAGGGGGCCGCCCGTGGCACTCACCCTGCACCCAATGGAAGATCCCAGTACCACCTATTTCTGTACACACGGTGACGGTCTCCAGCAGCCTTCCGTTCCCAACAGTGCACTGCGCGCGGGTGTCACATGGGGATGTCAGGCGTGCGTGCACTGCGCAGCCTCATGCTCCTCTTCTGTTTGCAGAGCGTGAGGCTGCGCAGTGCTCTGTTGGGAATGGAAGACAGCTGGAGACCGTCTCCGTTTGTATAGATATGGATGGGGTTGAGAAGAAGAAGAGGGGGGCCGTCTTGGGAGAAGGAGGGGGGGCCGTGTGGGGGTCTGCACACGGGCCCCTTCATTTCTAGAAACGCCCCTGCATACAGCAGTGGTAACTGAACTTTCTCAGCACCCCTAAGCCAAAATAATTACGGAACCATCCCATAGGGGGCGCATTTTCTCTCCCTGCAACAACAATCATACTTTCTCTCTCTTTTTTTGTCTGTCACCGCTGCCCTACAGATTGAAAGTGCCAAATAACAATAGTTGCAGAAAAAGATGACATACATTGCACAATAATCGTGTAAAACAGACAAGAAACAAGAAATGACTATTCTGCGGCAGTATGTTCAACGCTACCAATGTATGTCCAGCATTAGAGTTAAAAAAAAAAAACATAATGCCCGCCCAATCATTTGCCAGTTGTCACCCACTTGTTGCTAATTTGCATAACTGCACTAATACATATATTGCAATGTAACACAAGAATTTGAATTCCTATCCGTGTCTCATTCAACCCCAGCTTCTCTCAAAAGCAGGCAACGAGAAGGAGTTGGAAACTTCGGACTGAATCCAGAATTGCTCATTCATTCTGTACGGAAGTCTCCGCTGCGGTGGCTATCGTACGGAATTTGAGATTCACAAGCCCGCATGTAGGAGAGCAGGACACTCCCCCTGGCAAACCCCCGTTCTCCTTTGTGCGGAGTATCTTGCACTAAACTCCTTCCATGCAGGTTACTGCATCATACGTTAGGGCTTAGCAAAACCTTTACTGTACAATTTGCATGCCTCCGCCCACCCCCTATGTGTATTTTGTACGCATGAGGAGTGGGCCCGCTCCTCGTGGGCGGGGGGGGGGCTCTGATAAGCACGGTCGGCTGCTCTCCATTGTGGATATAATGGCGCTGTGTCTGCAGTCTCACTTAATTCTGAATACTGTCCTGTCATACGGTCAGCTCTAATTCTGTTTGCACAGTTTAAATGTTCCTTCCTTTGCAGTGTAACACGGGTTTGTTCAGGTCTACACTTGTTGCACCTGCTTTGCCCTTACTCGTAAACTACGACCCCTGTGTGTGGTGAATATTTTTGAACCACAGCAGTACATAACCGTTAAAGTTTTCAAGTGAAAATGTGAAATGACCCTTGTGCATATAATAATGTAAAGAAGACATTATATTAAATAACATAACATTAAGCACTGACATTTGTCTTTATTACCATCAAATGTACAGTAAGGAAAGTAAATATACAGGATAGACATAACAGACATAAAATAAAGTGATCGTTGCTAAAAAAAAAAAAAAAAGGGGTGCCCGCTATCAGTCACTGCAGCAGTTAAACAGGACAGCTGATAGCAAAGCCTATTTCAACTGGAGCCATATGAATGGGGAATACTGGGAGCTGCAGCCATATGATGTGGGATACTGGGAGCTGGAGAGACATGATGGGAAATATTGGGAGGATGGACAGACATGATGGGGGATACTGGGAGCTGGAGACACATGATGGGAATACTGGGAGCTGGAGAGACATGATGGGGAATACTGGCAGCTGTAGACACATGATGGAGAATACTGGGAGCTGGAGAGACATGATGGGGAATACTGGGAGCTGGAGAGACATGATGGGGAATACTTGGAGCTGGAGACACATGATGAGGAATACTGGGAGCTGGAGACACATGATGGGGAATACTGGGGAGGCTGGATGAGACTTTTTATTTTTCTCAGACTTTGATTGTTTGTCCCAATTGGGGTTTTGCATTTGACATGCCGGATCTAATGCATTCACAATTTTCTTCTTCAGATATGATGTAAATCGATTTTTTTTTATTTTTGTTGCACTTGATCATATTTTTTTACTGTCGGTTGAGAGCTGAAGTCATTTCTAACTGCAATACTGACAATAAAACTAATCTTTATAGCCTTTTTTCCCCATATCTCAGGATTTCTGTGCATTGCTGTTGTGATTGGCAGAATCTCTTCTTTGATGTGGAATTTATATAGTGCCTGTGCAGTTTAGAAATGGGTGTATTGCTTGGGGATATAAATAAAAAATTCTGGGGTTTTTTTCTCCATCGGTTGTGAAACGCCATAAAAGCATTTACACTGTTAGTTTGGCAGAAGCGAGAGGAATTGTGTGGCATTGGTATGCAATAAAGATGGACAAAGCTACTCATTAGCTACTGAAAAATGAAGAATAGAGAGTTTGTGGTATTTAGTCACCTTTTAATCTTCTCATCTTCAAACCGTTTCAAACGTGTCAGAGGATTAAAAACAAATAATCAGACTGAATTAGCACATAGCAGTATATATGCATTATTATATATATTTTTATTATATTATATATGGATTATTATATATATTATTATTA
>WWET01000299.1:326348-336425 GCA_011038615.1 Limnodynastes dumerilii
TTCCCTTCCACAGAAAGGTGCAAACTTTTAGATGGCAGGGAAGCGCTTAACACCCTAGCACCGGCCCTTGCATCGGCCCTCGAAGCAGCAGTGCAAAGTCTTTCCAAAGGAAGTATAATAGTGTGGTTCATCAGTACGATGGTCTTCATATTGAAAGATCATCATACTATCATACTACGGCTGAATGCAGACTGCTGGTAATTACCAATTACTCTAACCCTCCATGCCCTGCAGCCTAACCCTCCATGCTCCACAGCCTAACCCTTCATATCCCACATCATAACCCTAACTCTCCATTGTACCAGTAACTGCATCCCACTGTATAGAAACACAGTGCTCAGCATTGGTACCGTGTGTGTCATCAAGAAGCCCTGAATTCCTCCTACCTTCTAAAACCATAGCGTCAAAGATCAGCTGCATACTTTCAAATCTGCACGGTAGTCGTCACTCCTCCTCCTCCTCCTCCTCCTCCTCCTCACTTCCCTTGTGAAGGTGGTTTGAAGACAAATCATGAATCATAGTTCTGCCCTGCAGTGCAATACCATGATACCTTGCACTATAGGGCAATACAGTTTGGTAATGTGAAACGCGTTGTTATGTCCCATCTTGATCTGTCTTCTGGGATCTCCTCAAGGTGTGATGAAAAAAAAAAGGTGGTAATACAGTTAATAGGTTCATGACAAAGTGAACACATATGTCTGCGTGTGGTGAAGAAAGCAATTGCAAGCTCCACTGGTGAACATGAATAACTGTTAATAAATGTTTGATCTGTATTAAGGCAGGAAACTCCCTTAGATATAACTTGGAGATATAAATGTTAATGTGCGGTATATAAAAGAAACAAAGACAGTGCTGGCTGATACCATTGTGAGAGCCCTGATTCTTTATTTAACACAAACGTTAAATGTGTATTTAGGGACAGACAAATAAATGAACATATATAATAAATACATAACGTGGCGTTTTTAGACCACTAGCTTCTGTATAGCTGAAGGCTGTTTGCATAAATATCTGTGTGTTTTTGATATATCCATCATATAGATCTTTACATGTGATAGTAGCTTATTGCTGCTTATCTCTCCACCCACAGTTTCACTCTCTAATTCCTTTACTTCATGCCTTCTGTAAAACAATCAGCACAAGACCACCCTGCTGTTTACCTTACACCATGGCAGCGCTGCTGCTGTCACTTAGAACAATGGTGGCTAAAGGAGCATGTTGTAAAACTGTTCAGTAAGGAGTACAGAAGAACAATGGCTTTTATTTATTTATAACTATAAAGTCAGAAAATGTTTTACATACCAGTTTGAGGGACAATGCATTATAATTTTGTTTAAAAAAAAAAAAATATTCCCTTCAAAATTTAAAATAATGGCCCAGATCCAGAACAACGCTTGTGAGCGAATTTACGCGTGGCGGAGACGTAAAATTGCCTTTTGGTAAGCACTGCGCATGCGCACCATAGAAAATACGCTCAGTAGCGTAGCGTAATTGTGAACGTATGGGCCATTCACGTATGTGTCACGTAAATACTTACGTGTGGGTGTGCCAATTTTACGTGAGTCCAAAATACGTCTGAAATACGTTAAGTAGGCGGGGGTTTGTATTTAAAGTGTACAGTATGGGCGTGCTTAGCTGTGTAAATACGTGTTGCCCATACGTACGTGTGCGGATCACTGCGGTTACGTGGGCAAAAGTTAAGGTAGGGTTTGAAAAGCGGTTTGACAAAATACGTACGTTCAAGGGGAGTGCCTAGGGGAGTGTATAGAAGGTACGCACACGAAAATACGCTACGCGAGTAAACGTACGGCAGACGTAGTTCTGGATCTACCCCAATATTAATCATTCATAATGCCATATAAAGTATGTGGCAGCAGAGTTCCAATAGCGGGTCACCATGAAACCATGTGACCAGTGCCATACCTTAAAATATACGCGCTGGCCCCATTCCTTCAGTATGTAAATGACAATTGTGTGTAAGGGCTGAACCGAGCACTTTGCTATACGGTGTGAATTCCCACCATGCTTACATGCTGTACGCAAGGCGGTGTCTCAACACACCGCCAGAAAAGCTTCCAGCATGGAAACCTACAACCTGAGGATATGGGGCAGTATTCACCGATCCGTTTTTTAAATGTACGCAATTATACGCATGCACGTAGCAAGCCTACACCCACCAACCCCCCTGACACTCCCCTCTCACGGCCGTGCAATCGTACACTTACACCTCCATAGACCACCTCTAACGTTACGTGTGTAGTTGCGTGCGTATATATATGCCGTTTATGTGAATCTATGTAACCGCGCCCTCAAGACTCATTTAAACGCCTCCCCCCACCCTCTTTCATGTAAATTTTCAGGTAAGTATATTACAACCCCGCCCTCCGTGCGTATGTCCCCAAGTGCCATTCACATATTTAAAGAGGCCTAAGGCGCGTGACTGTGCAGAGTGCGGGAAACGCCCACATTTCTTTATTCCGGATCACAGTAGTTATCAAAATAGAAATTTCTCTACATAATTCAGGTCAGGGTCCGACCTCAGCCGAGCCCTATATCTAATACTGACTCACTTATCGTGCGCTACTCTGCTCGCCATCAGATCGCAGGGATCATATAAGAGCAGAAGAGGGGGCCTCTGTGCTGAGCATGTGCACATGGTAAGGAGTCACTCTCTCTGCCGGGAGACCGGCAGCAGAGCGCCATCGCCAGGCTACCTCCTGAAGCGGCTTATCCTCCAGGGATGGCGGCTGCCTTGACCCTTCCTCGCCTCCAGGCCCCGTAGCAGCTGTTATGGCACTAGTTATGCCACGGCTTGTCTGACAACATTCAGATACATAGGATATATTTCCAATATATACATGAAGTGATGGGGCTTAATGGCATGATTACCCGTGAAGCGCACAAAGGATGGGACCCAGCCTTTAGAGAATTTGTTGTCTTGGGTACGGGTTTGTATAAAGCCGAGTACACACTATGGGCCCGTATTCAGAGTACCGGACGCATAACATATATCTTTCAGACCGCATTTACGCAATCTACGTAAGAAAAAGATACGTAGATTAAGTAAAAAAATGGCTACACATGCGCAGCAGTAAAAAAATCGATAAACGCCGGACGTATATGTTATACGTCCGGTCCTCTGAATACAGGCTTATATGTTATACACATGGGGTCACACTTAAGAACGCGTTAGGTTCTTAAATATACGCAACTAGTAGCAAGGCAACTCCCTCGGTTTTCAGGTTCTTAAGAGACTTACGAATGCCATAGGGCCTTAACTGTAGATTCGCATTTGTGTGCGTAGGGCGTCTAATTGCGAACGTGACTGCATAACCGCGCCTTCTCTTGCTCATTTAAATGCCTCCCTCCACCCTATCTTCGTATCTGCTGAGTTAATTATTCGTGGCCCGCCCCTTCCTGCGTAAGTTACTACAAACCTAGCGACTTTAGGTTTGTAGTGTAGAATCGCGGCAGTTGCGTTCCCACGTCCAATGTAAATTGCGTATAAAAGTTAATACACATGCACAATATATCCCGTCCTAAATATACACACCTAAAATCACACAGATTCTTAACCGTGAATCAGGGCCATGGTTATCGTGCAGATCACATGATAATCGTTTTAAATGATGTCTCACTAGTGTG
The DNA here is from genome assembly GCA_011038615.1 of Limnodynastes dumerilii. Lineage (NCBI taxonomy): Eukaryota > Metazoa > Chordata > Amphibia > Anura > Limnodynastidae > Limnodynastes > Limnodynastes dumerilii. The sequence continues at coordinate 329,994 of WWET01000299.1, forward strand.
TATGCTCCAGGCATCGGGGCAGATCCTGAACTACGCATTTCCGTGAATTTACGTGTGGCGGACACGTAAATTTGCAGATTTGTACGCACCGCGCATGCGCACCGCAGAAAATACGCACATTCACGTAGCGTATTTTCAAACGTAAGGAGATTTCACGTATTGCTAACGTAAATACTTACGTGTGGGCGTGCCAATTTTACGTTAGTGACTTATACGTGCGTTTTACGTGAAGTAGGCGGGGGGTGGTATTTAAAGTGTACAGTATGGGCGTGCTAAGCTGCGTACGTTCGCGTAGTCTGTACGCCCGTTAGCGGACGTATTCTGTTACGTTAGGAAAAGTTAAGGTAGGGTTTGGGTCGCGTAATTTGTGAAAATACGTCCGTGCAAGGGGTGTGCCGTGGGGAGTGTATTGACCTTACGTGTACGAAAATACGCACCGCTAAAATACGTACGCACACGCGTAGTTCAGGATCTACCCCATCATGCCTAATTGTCCTAATATTACTGATCAACAATATCAGTCACGATGATGTTCCAGTTGTGCAGCGTGTACACAGTTCTGATCGTCTGTCCAACGATTCTGCATCTACTTCTTGTTCTAGGCCTACATTTAAAAAACAAACAAACAAACCCTTGAGGAGGAGGTTATGGGACATGCGGATTACAGATCGGTGAGTCTGCATGATTCAGAATACTTATCGGGACTTAAGACGTTGGTAATGTCATTTAAATATATTGCATCTTGTAAAAGTTTATGCAGTGTGTTCCCAGCATTATGTGCTGGTCCAATCGCCGCAGGATCAGAAGTGTGTAAGCATAACGACAGGAACAACTTTAGGTTGTTTAAACTAGGGCCCACTCCCTGGGTCCTACACCCTAGGGTGTTTCTGCCAGCTTCATTCACACAGCCATAGCTTCCTGCTACAGAATATTACTAGCCGTAGCCATGTGCATGTGCTCCGAGGAGGCTGGGCCCCGGGTCTCTCCCCGGCTAAGGGAAGCCCTGCATTAGCGCCTGTTCTGTCAATAAGAAGTGCAGCTCAGTGTATAGCACTTGTGTCTCACAGCACTGAGGTCATTCCCAGACTAGGCCTTATCTGTGTGGAGTTTTTATGTTCTCCCCGTGTCTGTGTGGGTTTCCTCCTGGTGCTCCGGTTTCCTCCCACATTCCCCCCCAAAAAAAACATGCTGGTAGGTTAATTGACTGCTGAATAAATTATCCCCAGTCTATGTGTGTATGTCTGTGTTAGGGAACTTAGAATGTAGCTCCAGTGGGGCAGGGACTGGTGTGAATGTGAAATATTCTCTGTAAAACATAATCTGATAGCGCTATATAAAAACCTGGTAATAAATAAATTATAAGATTAAAAAAATGTGAACGATACCAGAGAAAACTTGGTGATGTTGTGCATTGGTGGTTACGCTATAGATGCTGTAATGTAAATTTGTCAGAAAATGAGCTCCTTTACCACAAAGTACGCATTGTTTATATAAAAAATATAGCATATAATAAATCAGGATAAAAGGAAAAGGGAAAACAGAGGGGGAATTGAGTAACCACACTGACCTTGAATAGATCCCAACCTCTGTAGAGAACCTCCACAGGGGGTGCAGTCCAATGAGGAATCCAAATACTAGTAATAAAATTGGATATGGGGAAAGGAGACAAAGTGGGATTCCTCTAGGGGGATGGACGCACTGGGAATTTCCAAATTCTACTGTATGATATACAACAATTAGGTATTCAGGTAAATTCTTAAAATTAAACCACACCAATAAGTAAATCATAACAGCATATCTCAAATATGAGATTTATGTTCTCAAATCAAGTTATAGTATCCCAAACAGGGGACAGTGATGGTTGGAGCATGTATAGGGAACAAAAATGAAAATTGGATAAAATATAACTTTTATTGATATAATAATAAAAAAAATGGACCTACAAGAGCAAAAATATAAAAATCAGTAAGATCCACACTGAGGTCAACAAGACTAATATATAATCTAATGTTTTATAGGACAAATAAATTACAGTTAAGTCTTGAGCATACATCAATTCTATAAAAATATAGCAACAATTTGTCTTTTCTTTTCTGCATCATTCAGGGGGATGTACAGATTTGTTAGATTGCAGCTCTTTCATACTGCCTGGTGATGTTGCTCTTGATGTTTGTGCCTATTGAATGCAAGTGTAAATATTATTTGCAGCAAGTTAAGTACCTATTAGCTTGCATCTGTTCTGTAATAAAGACAGAGTATAATATATTTTATTTTCCTGCCAGAGGGTGGCGCTGGTCTATGTATAAAAATTTCTATCCACCAAGGTAACAAGGAGGAAACTACTGTGCAGATTAACCACAACTGTGAAGACAATGTTCGTGGTTGTGTTTTGTTCATACAGAAATAAATGTAACGATTTTTGCCACAGGGAAAATACATTTGGAAACCAATGTAAAGGATTTAAAATATGTATCTCCTTGGCATTATAGAATTTCAATTTACACTGAATACACAGTTAAGGATGAGTAGATTAGTTGACATACACAATAGTTTTTAAACATGAGTGTCATGGAGATCCATTTAATGTGGGTCGTTTTTGGCCCCTGTGACAAAATAATGAGCAAGCCCCTCCCCCTTAACCAATCAAATAATAGATCATTATCGCTACACATATCCAACTCCACAATAGGCCATCCAGGTTGAGGAATGTACTTTTTAAACAAGAAGACTTAATACAAAACCTTCATTAACATTTATAAAATCAAGATGAATTTTTCTTTTCTTATTTTTTTTTTTAGGGGCTGTTAATCTGCTAAATCATTGCTAACTACGTCTCTGGTTCTGATTGTTTCCCGAGGACCTGCTACAATGTGAACTAAGTAATAATAATAGAATTTAAGGATTACATTACATTAATGGTTTCCTCCAGTGTTCATTAATCCTGCCTCCTGTCCCATCATCTTAATTAGAAATAACATTTTGGAGCATGTTGCCATAGCTAACACGTGGCCAAGTACTAGAGAGTCATCTCTTTGTTTTACATAAGAGACTCTGGACCATATCCACATATAGTGGTATAGGGCCGGATTCACAACCCCGTAGGTCTTCCACATATGTTCTTAATTTCCCGATAGTAGCTGCTACACATGCATTGTAACTATTTTACATAGAAACATAGAAAGTGATGGCAGATAAGAGCCACATGGCCCATCTAGTCTGCCCATTTGTTTATTTAAACCTATACTGACCCTAGACCCTATTTACCCTTAAGGGGGGTAAATATACAGCATATACGCAATCTACGTAACTAAACGATACATAGATTACGTAAAATAGTTACTATGCATGTATAGTAGCTACTATCGGGAAATTAAGGACGTATGTGGAAGACTTACGGGGGTGTGAATTCGGGCCATAATGTTCGCGGACCTTTGGCTGTGGAGGGTCGCTCTGGTATCGTCATGCAATCCTAATTTCCGTGAGTGCGCGAGGAGAACACTACGTTGTTTAATGTATTTGAAAGGATTAAAACTTTTATAAACAGAGTAGAGGCCTCAGTTATAGTGTTTATTCTTTAAAGCAATAGAAAAATTAATTTACATGAAAATATGAACCACAACCACACAACACACCGGCAGCGATTCCATATCCATTTAATGTCATTTGCTGGACAACAGTCAAGCGGACAGGTACTAAATCAGCTTTGCCAACTCTCCCGGAATGTCTGGGAGACTCCCGAAATTCGGGCAGTTCTCCCGGTATCCCGGCAGAGCCTGCACAGCTCCCGTGAGGGACTNAAACGATACATAGATTACGTAAAATAGTTACTATGCATATATAGTAGCTACTATATATGCATTCCATGAAACCACAGCCTCAAGTCCTGCCCCCCTGCCTGGCAACACTAGTATACTAATTGCGTCATCAAGCCACGCCCCCCAACCCTTAAACATTAATAGTCTAGTCAAGGGGCTTAACGACACGATTTAAATGGCAGCAACCCTGTACTAAATTCGCTTCTGAAAGAGCGCCCCCTCTGACTTAGACATGACCTGCGGTAGGTGCAAGTTTTCTAACGTAAAGTAACCTTTATAGTTACGTCTGTAGCCTTCCGAGGGGAAACCATTTCCCCTATACTTACAATCCGTGGACCCTGCCTTAAATTTTACATGCCGTCCTCACATAATATTGGGGCAGCTGGGAAGTCTGGGTGGGATGTAAGGGCCTTAACCCGCCCTTACTGTAACATTTAAACACCTTTCCCCTCCCAGCTAGTGTACACGCCATGCACATCACTGCCTGAAAGACGTCCAGTGCCAAAGTATGGATCAGGAGGCTCCAAAACTTTACAGGAGGCACAGCCCATGTGAACAAACAAAATGCCATTTACGGATCATTGAAAGTGGAAAACAGAATTTTGTGGAAATCTGGATCCGGTAGAAAATGATTTCAAATAAATAGCTTTCTAAAACAATGACCACAGGGTAGAGTTATATATCATATGCTATATACGGTACTTATTTTCACAGTAGTGTGTGCTTTAATTAAAGAAATTAGAAGTAAGTTGGGTGTAGCAGCAAAAGAAGATACAATCTCCTGTGAGATAAGATCTGCTCTTGCAGTGTTTGTGTGAGCTGATTAATCTTGATCTAATGAAACAGCCTGAAACAACAACACAGCAGAAGGTGATATTATCTCAGGGGAGATCATATCTCATATATCACGAACATAAAATGCATGTGTGGCAAACAAGTTCTTGATCAGCCAATGTGCTTGTTTCTCATCTAGCATATGCTGAATAAAAGGAATCTTTTCTTAGTAACCAACAGGATTTAAAAGTAATGTGACATTTAGCAAATCTTTAACAATCAACTCTTTTTGTTGCATTAAGTGGAATTACCTTTCTCTGAGTATTTACTGTGTGCTGTCATTTTATGTGGAAATCCATTGCACTAAAGTTACTGATTTGTATCAATAAATAGACTTTTCCAATACATGATAAACACAGGCTAAACAATGAAGGACAATCTATAATGAGCATTATACCTCCAGAATTAGGGGCATGTAAAATATTTTCGGTATTAAGCTGTTTTAAGCAAGCTGATGAGTTAAAGGCTGTCGGGACAAGATAAGACCGATGCATTGTGGTGTAATTAGACGTTCAATAATGCCTACAAGCAATGCAACAACCACAGATATACCTATTTTAATGGACTTTATGGGTAAATGACTTATTCTGACATATGAGGTGTATTGAAAGCAAGAACAGCCTATAACTCCCCCCCCCTGTCTGATCCCGCTCTATTATCCTTATATTAACTCGCTAAAGAGGAATCTTGTCCACCGCGGGCACCCGTAGTCTCGTCCTCAGTAGGGGCGGCAAATCTGAAAGTCCTCTATGCCCGTCTATGCGGCGTGCGTCCTGACGTCACCCACTGGGCGGCGGAGCTCCTGAGAGGGGCGGTCTCTGCGGCTCCGCCCCCTTCCCCTCCTCTGTCCACGGCGGCCACGCCCTGTTTGGAATGTTGCGCTCCGGCCGCTTTGATACATTTCAGGGTTTCATTGAGAAAGTGACAGTCCCGGCGCGTGCATCCGGGGAGCGGCTGAGCGGAGGGGCGGCCCCCAGCTCCTGGACCACGGCGGCTGTCTGGCTCTCTCACACACACATACATACACACACACAGGCATCCCGCACCGTTACCTGTCCTGCCCCGGTCCTCTGTCTCCACACTGCACCTGCTCTGCCCGGCTGGATCGCCATCTACGGCAGAACCCCCTCCTCCTCATCGTCATCATTACCTTGCTCCCAGCTTGTGGCTACTGGGAGACATTGACTGGCGACTGAACCCAATTGGGTTACTGAAAGGACCCCTTAAAGAAAAAAAAATAATAATTCTGCCCCTGTGAAAGCCTGGAGAGCAACTCCTGGTCTGATGGGACTCGATGAGTTACCCCTGGCAGAGGTATCTGTCTAACACCTGACCCTGGCAAATGCCCTTTGGATAAAGGCTACTTCTGCACTGCTACCTCTACCGAGACTGAAGGCTAGGGACCTCTGCTGTCCTTTACATACGGATCCCTTCCCTGGCCTGAACATCTGTGTTGGACTATTGACAGAGGGCTGGTGTGGGCATGAGGACAGCCTGACCCCTTCTGGCCACCCTGACTGCCCATCGCAGAGAGATGTCCAGGAGAAAACAAAGTAATCCCAGACAGATTAAACGTAAGTAAGCCTCCTGTGCCAGCTTTCCAGATCACCCCCTCTCACATACACCTTACCCTGGGACAGGGCACATCAGTCTCGCTGTGATAGTAGTAATCACTCCTCTGCAGGAGTCTTGCTAGACTGTGTTGGTAATGTATATACTGTGTAGGTAATCTGTATACACTGTTTAGGTAATATACTGTGTATGTGTTTTTTATATATATATA
>WWET01000299.1:343761-355009 GCA_011038615.1 Limnodynastes dumerilii
GGGGGGGGGGGTGGCCTGATTCATCCAGAACTTTGTCAGTGTACTGTTGGCACCTTGTGCCTTGTTTGCTGTGCAGAGATGTAGGCTGCAGATAAGGAGCCGATTTAGGGATGGCTGAAATAACTGCCTGCTAATACTGGTTTACTGATTCATCCAGAACTTTGTCAGTGTACTGTTGGCACCTTGTGCCTTGTTTGCTGTGCAGAGATGTAGGCTGCAGATAAGGAGCCGATTTAGGGATGGCTGAAATAACTGCCTGATAAAACTGGTTTATCTGACGGGGAAGTAATTGCAATCCTGAAGTTCTATCTACCTGTCTGGGTTTTTCCAGAAGCGATTATTGCATTGATAAATCTGAATTTCTCTCTCTCTCTCTCTTTGTCCCCCTCTCTCTCTCTCTTCTCTCCTCTTCTCTCTTTCCAAATCCCTTGACTTATTTCCTACTCCATTTCCTCTTACCAGCTTCCTCCACCTTTAACCCCTTTGCTATCACCAGCACTGGATAATGACACTGTTGACATCATTTCAAAGCAGTAACCCATTCGACCCCCTCCTGTGCTGCACCATAGGGACCTTTGGGTTAGCGACAAGCCGTTAGATCCGTTTTTAGTCGACTAAATAGCTCCCACAAACGCTTGTGTTGGCAGACAGGGGGTTAATTAGCCACCCACGTGTTTGTTGTGCCAGGGCGGTGGGGCAGCCATGCTGTCTGCTGTGTTGGAGAGACTCAGCTGGTGAAACACAATACTGATCTCCGGCGTGATAAGGGAGCAATTCTTACGACAGGAGGCAAAAGTGGGTATGTTGCAGCCTGTCTGGGTTTTCCTGCTAGGTACCATCTGTTGGTCGAAGAATAAACTCTGTGCCAAGGAGACTGGTATCTGAGTGCCAGGATTGACCCACCTAAAGTTATCGAGGTAGACAGAGAGCAAGTGGTTGATTATTCTTCACAGGCTTTTTGCTTTTAATGTTGCTTGTATTATTGGTGATTATACATCCAGTAAATACCTGTTTTAGGCCAGATGATCACATGATGAATTAACGGTTACACATCTCAGCATATAAACTCCTCTAATGGTGTCATATTAGATCATTATCATTGATGATCTCTCGATGTTCATGCCAGGATTCCAGGGAGCTCTCTGTTATGTTACTGCTGTTTAAGTATTTCCCATGTTTGGCAAAGTCTCCTGTTCTTAAAGTTCTATATTATTAATCAACCAAAGTGATTCTATAATAAACCTCCACAAAACTCAGCACTGCAGGGTTAGGCAGTAATAGTCAGGGCATGCTGGTATCTGTAGTTCCACAGCAACTGGAGACATGACTTTCATGATCAACGCCTACTTCGTACTTCTAATTGGCCTGTGACACTCGGTGTGTCTAAATACCCCCCCTCCCACTTCTACCTAAACACTCCCCGTGGCGGAATAACTCCGCCTCTTTCTAACAAAACTGCGCTGTGCGTTCTTTAAAGACTGCACAGAGGCAAGCTAGGTAACGAACTGGTACGTAGATTGCGTAAATGTACATTCTGCATATTACGCATCTAAGACGCCGTGAATACCGTTCTATGATACTAATTCGCCAAAAAAAGCACAGTGACCATGTATCGTGGGGTCCTTGAACTGGGCCCTTAATCTATAATCCTCAAATGAATAGGATTTATTACATGCAAAAAAATTCTATCAAAATCCTATTGGATGTTAGAAAAATATACACCTGTAGTCTGGTTTGCACAGATCCAGATATGTAAACAGCGGCACGAGCTAAAAGTGTGGGGGGGTGTGTTTTGGGGGTTCCAGTTCTAATGATCGGCAAACGGCCCCCTTTTATGTCTTCAGTTGAATGCAGTTGAATTATCCTTCTTGTATTTAAGGCTACCGGGGCTATGTGTCCAGGACCATGGTTGGGGGATACCAGCAGCCTAGTCCGGACCTATTTAGGTTGAAATCCAGTTGATTTGTCTTTGTGATTTTTCCGTCTTGTGATATTGCATCTGCCATCTCGCTACAACTTTTGCCCAGTCGCCCTGAGTACCACCACACAGTGGTACAAGTACCACCTGAGGTAGTAAAGCTGTTTAGGAACCACTGAGCGAATGGGTTGAATGATCCATACAGTCTACTGCATGCTCCTTCCTACCTCTATTACACTCTCTTGTGTCATGTGTTTTGAGATCTGTCTTGAAGATAGTGATTTATTCCTGATACTCCAGTACATTCACCTTCATGGCACCGATCTCCCCATGTGCCAAATGTGCATTGTATGAATAACATGGAAATGAAGTACACTACTCAGCATTGTCACAATGCAGTGTCCCTGTAAAAGGGACATTTGTTTGTGCTTTGCTGTGGCCCATCCCAGGTTACATGGCTCTTATTGTTTTCCGATTACTTATAAAGCTCTTGGGCCAGATTTACTAAGCTGTGGGGTTGGACAAGTGGAGATGTTGCCTATAGCAACCAATCAGATTTTAGCTCTCACTTTCATTTGACATAATAGAGAATGTCAGCTAAAATCTGATTGGTTGCTATGGGCATCATCTCCACTTGTCCAAACCCGCAGCTTATTAAATCTGGCCCCTTGTGAGCATAGGACTGGATTGCGTAAATTAGGATTCTGCCCGCACTGTTCGGTAATTGTGTGTCCTTTTCCTATGGTAAAATGATGTACCCGTCACCTGGCACAGTGGGCCATCCAATCACCATTCGTTACTCAGCTGACCTTTATCTAGTTAGGTTTGGCACAAGACATAAGAAGTAAACTTTGTTTTCAGTAAAAGTTCTACAAATAATACAAGGTTTTTTTTCTTGCATGGTCAACTAATAAGTTTAAGTCAACCTCAAGAAACCGCGGTGTGCCAACTAAAGCTGAATGTTCCAATCAAGTAAACAAATGAGAAGAGGAAACGTGAAGTCAGGTCTGTGAGCAGGAGTTGGCCGGCCTGTTTTTCCTCTCTTCTCAGGCTCTTGACTAGATGTGAATTTCAGATAAGTTGTATGGGCTGATCTGAGCTCTGATAAAGATCTCACAGGCAGATAAAGGCCCCTTATCTCCAACGAGCAGACAGGGAGAAGGATTCAGCTATAATAACAAACCGTGAATAGAGCCAAATACACAAGGGCTGCACTCTCTATAAGGCATGGGGTGCCATTAACCTGCTTTGTCTCTTACATAGTCCTTATTATCAGCTGCGTCCAACACCATACACATTGTCAGCTTATGCTGAATGGGGGCCCATTGTCTTGTTTTATTGGCTTGGTAAATGCTGGGACAGCTGCTTGAACACATCTAGAAACCATTTTGTGAAGCTGGGTACCAGTTCCTGAGGTCTTACAACTTTTCCTCTACCTTGTCTCTATTAATGCATGGATCTAATAGTCTTTAGCAGTTGGCCATTGTCTAAGAATGCTAAAATAAATGCAGTAGCTGCAAACCCTTGGAATAGAATTGCTGCATTTCTCAAAAGGAAAGTGGAGATGTTGCCCATAGCAACCAGTCCAGTTATAGCTGATATTCTCTAGTATGTAATAGGAAAGTGAGAGCTAGATTCTGATTGGCTGCTATTTTTCTTTTAGAGAAGTTTAGTAAATCTAGCCCCTATGGTGTTCTAACCCAGGGTTGCCGACTCTCCCGGAATGGCCGGGAGACTCCCGAAATTCGGGCAGTACTCCCGGTATCCCGGGAGAGCCATCAAATCTCCCGCAAGTGACTTGAGGCCCATGGTTTCACTGAAACCACGGCCTCAAGTCCTGCCCCCCTGCCTAGCAACACTAATATACTACTGTTGCTAGGCACAGGAAGGGACTTGATGACGCAATCTGCGGTATCAAGCCCCGTCCCGACCCTATTTCAACTAAAAATGGGTCAGTATGAGCAAGGGGGTGGAGCCTAATGATGCAATTTGCATAACCGAGTCATTAAGCCCCACCCCCTCCATGCGTCGCTAGCTTCTCTCCGGGATCTCCCGGAGAGAAGCTGCCAAAAGTCTTTTGAGGCATTGTCTAAGTGTGTCCACAACTCTAGGGAAACTTTAATGCTGACCAATCCGTTGGGTGGGTTGTAGACCTCGTTCTCGTGTTTGTTTTAGAATTAGTGATTATGGTCTAGATTCACAGTTATGTAGTTTTCATCTTATGTAGGTTGTATTAAGAATTGAGCTACTACGCATGTGTAAGAAAAACAAACCGATAGGTAACAGCGCTTAAAGAATAATAATAATGTTGTACTTAATAAGCTGGTTCTGGTGAAGAATACATAAAACGGCAACCTGATGTTTAGAACATTTTTATTAAACCACAATAATATGTCAAGATAAAATTAAATAAAATATACAGTGGAGCTAAATCTTGGATAATACGGGAAGACTAATTCAATAATGTCTACCCTCAAATGCACCCATGGCTTGTAGATTCCTTAGATGATATATAAGAATAATAATGGGGAGAATAATGCAGCCTACCAAACTTGGAGGATAGGTTAATAGACAGTGGCTGAAGGTCCGTGTGAGGCTGGGTATTGCCCGTCCACCGGGAGTTGAAAGGTAGCGCCCAAGTCCTCCAATGTATCACGTTCCACAGTCCAGTCCTTGTAGCAATTAAAGGGTGGCCACCCTCCGTATCACCAAATACACTCCTCCGATATAGTTGGTCCTGTGGGCCGTCTCTCCCGCAAATCTTATGCAATAAAATGCCAGTGCAAGGTGCACAAGTGCAAAGCAGCTCCACGTGTATCCCAGTTCAATAGCTAGCTTACGCGTTTCGTTCGTAAAGCGAACTTTATCAAAGCAGTATCATCAGTCTCCCATTAGCGCCATAGGTTTTTCTTCTTTTTACTACGCATGTGTAGTAGCTTATTTACACTATCTACGTACCATTTCTGTACGTAGATTGCGTAAGCGCGTTCTTTAGACGATAACTACGTAACTGTGAATCCGCACCTATAGCCCTGAGCCTTTCCCTATGGGTAGGTGAGGTTGCTTAAATTCTTGGGGGTCTACAAATGAGCTGTCAGGCAGGTTTTAAGTATAAAGACAATTGTCTACCAGTTATCTCTGCTCACGCAAAGTATGTCACATAGGATGCCCACATCCTAGGGTGCGCAGTGTCACTCTTGTTCGAGGACTCCAGGTCTTGAGGCTGGATGTGCACCTATGTATTTACAGCTTGAAACTCTGCCGCGCAGCATGGTGTTCCTTCTGGCTTCCTTCAAACCACTTTATTTTTATGTTTAGTTTAAAATGAAACTAGGAAACACAATTGTTTAGTCTTGGTTGTTCTTATTCGCTCCAGCTTTTGCTAATGCTAATACCCCTTTCAGATTAAAAAAACCTGGGTTTTTGGTGGTGATCTGAAAGGTACCGGGGTCCTGGTCCCGGGTCTAAAAATCCTAGAGTTAGACAGGGGGGGAAAAAGTTTTTTCTCGTGTCGGAACCTGGTAAGCGGCAATGTGAAAGGTGCAGACTTGGGTTTTTCAACCCGCATCTCACCTAATGCACCTGATTGGAGAGATTTGTTTACTGTTGCTATGATCAGTCACACAGCAGTGTTGCTACCAGGAGTGAGGGGATATTACTATGGAAAGAGACAGGGTGTATGGTAACAGTGCTCAGTGCTGTGTATGATCAGTCACACAGCAGTGTCACTACCAGGACTGAGGAGATATTACTATAGAGAGAGACAGGGTGTATGGTAACAGTGCTCAGTGCTGTGTATGATCAGTCACACAGCAGTGTTACTAGCAGGACTGAGGGGAGTTTTAGTATATTGAGAAAGTGTAAGTTTGTGTTAATCATGTAACAGAAAGGAGAACTGGATAGTAAAGGGATTGTAAATATAGACAAATGTTAAGAATCAGGTTGGGGAATTAGTTAAGCCTGTTTATATGATGATGGGTGATCTGTGTGGCGCCTAATAAATATAGAATGATAATGGTAATAATCCGTTACCTTGACTTGACTTTTTGTGGGCTGGACTAGTAGACTATATGTTCACTTGGATTGTGCCCCAGAATTTATTAGATGAGGCCCCAATATGGCTGCTTCATTTGTGTATAGCAGTGCGTGGAACACGCTCCGTGTTCTGAAATTATCACCTATCTAAAAACAAATCTTCCCAGAAGCCTTTTGGGACAGATGTGTTTGATGACAGTAGCAGACATCCAGCACTGTATACCCCTAGAGGGCTTTCCATACACGTGTCTTCTAATGGGGATGTAAGTTAGCCGTGAAAACCGTTGTAATCTTTAGATTTTTCTGTGTTGTGATTCTCAAACCATCATTCAGAAAACCTGGAGTGTAATATCAGAGTCCTCTCTTTTTCCATTGTCTTGGCTTTGTTCCCACTTGTTATTTGATATCTAGTTTCCCATCCCAGGGATTTAGGACAATATTTAAGCTTACACAGTTATGCACATTGGGCCTGATCCAGACCTACGCTCACGTGCGTAGCACTCCTATAGACACTCCCCTTGTTCGTACTTAGTCTTGCCGTCTTATGCCCAGCAAACCCTCGTAACCGCGGGCGTTCTTCAGCACCTTGTGTAGTTACAACGCTTGGCATGCCCATACTGTAAGATTTAAATGCACCCCCCCGCCGCCCTCGGTGCGTATATACGAAGATCGTATGCCAGGCATGTCCCCTCGACCGTAGTTACAAAGGTGGTACACTCAAGGCCCATACGCTTCGAGTCTAACATCTGCTCCACGCATGCGCAGTAAGTACAAATGGCCGTTTTTACACTTGCGACCGTCGTTAAAACGCACCCGAGCGTAGGTCTGGATCAGGCCCATTCTACGGATTCCGGCTTATGTCATGGACGTCCGTTGTCCTTGGAACTCTTGAGATCTGGTTCTCTTGGGCCTTGTCTAGACGTCTGTCCAATACCCGATGTCTGGTACGGACTGCGCATGCTCCGGGAAGATGTTACACAACTGATCTCGTTGCGTGCGCTATGCAAATGAGCAGGCACTTCCGTGCGACCCTTGTGCACGAATCCGCGTTTGGATTGACACTGGTCCGTGCAGGAAACTTAAAGTAGGGTTCTGTACTTGTAAGTCCACGTACATGAGAGGCGGGTGACATGAGGACGAACACGGAGGTCTGACGCAGGTCTTTTGTTACTAATTTAATATAATGCTAGATTTACTAAACTGCGGGAAAGAAAAGGGGAGATGTTGCCCAGAGCAACCAATCATATTCTAGCTCTCACTTTCCTATTGCATGCTAAAATATGTCCTCTAGAATCTGGTTGCTATGGGCAACATCTCTACTTATCCTTTCCCACAGCTTAGTAAATCTGGCCCATTACAGCTCTGTAAAATCGTTGCCTCTATCTACGTGATGATGATTTTGGTTTTGAGGCTTAACGAGTCTCTTTCCAGGAAAAGCCACCTCGATTACCAATAAAAATAATAATTTCCTTGTTCCCACTGGCAGCGAGTGGGGTTAACGCACAGGATCAGCGCATATAAAATAAAGTAATCTCCTTTGCTTTCTAAATACACTAGATGCTTATTCACTCTCCCGGTTGTCTTGCAGCCTTCTGTCCCTCTGGCTCGAATCAGTCTCCCTGATAACGCAGAAAGTTGAACTGGCCCCATTACTGAGCTGCGATGGTTGAATTGATAACGCCTTGATAATGGTGAAGATAGGCAGACTTCTGTAGCCAATCTCTATGCTGTTACTCCCATTAACATTCCCCACCAGTGATCGGCCTGGGAGCTGCCTATCTGCTCTATTTCCACTCCTCCACCAGATAAGGCTGGAAACACTGACTTCATAGCTCACTGATTAAAGTGTCTGGCTTTCTTGATAATGCACAGATAAATTATGTTTTTCTAAGAGAGGTAAGGAAAGGGAGTGAAATAAAATAAAAAGGACATTTTTTTTTTCCCATTTTGCCTGATCCACATATATTATATGAATTCCCTCCGCCCCCTGCCCTCATAAAGCAGTGTAATAAAACAAGAAAAGCACAAATTGATCACAGAACAAAAATAAGAGACATAGATTTCCTCTAATGAACCCTAAACCACTTTTAAGTGAGCTGTGAGCTGGTACTGGTTATTTTGGATAATTAAGTAGGTTATGTTATGTAATAGTCTCTGGATAAGCAGATGTTAATGTGTATTTGCTAATGGCTCTGTTTTAAACTTGCATTGTCTCTGCTTCAAAATTCAGCCTATATTTAGATTATATTCTTTCTTTGTATTGCTACAGAATGGCAATTTGTGTAGACCTCAATTATGAGAAAATATTTCGGTCCTAGGGATGTTACAAGGAATTAACCAAATATATAACCTAATATGTGTGTGTATATGTGTATGTATAATATAATATATATACAAAAAACAAACATGTTTTATAAAGTAATTTATATTGCAGGTGCACAAGGCAAGGGGAATTTGCACAAAAACAAACATGGCCTGGCACTCTAGCCATTACCCAGTTACTAATCATGATCTTCTATTGTTAAAATAAAAGACAGAGAATTAGTTACAAATATCTGAAGATATGTGATATAAGCCACCGCCACTTACAAGGCTTCTTTGTTGGGTGGTCCTAACTCTAAACTTTAGAGTCCCTTTAGAGTTAGGACCAGCCAACAGAGAAGCCTTGTAAGGCTTCTATCTGCAGATATTTGTAACTAATTTTATTTTAATAATAGAAGATCATGATTAGTAACTGGGTAATGGCTAGAGTGCCAGGCCATGTTTGTTTTTTGTTCAAATTCCCCTTGCCTTGTGCACCTGCAATATAAATTACTTTATAAACTGATTTGAAGCAACCTCTATCTTGGATGTATATATATACACACATACACACTTATCACTCCTTAAGTGTAGCCTTGCTCTTGGTGCACTTCTGGACATATTTCTCAATATGGCAGTAGATCCAACGAAAAGTCAACTAGAATGCTATTTATTTTATGCCACAATCAATAAAAGACAACATTTAAATCACTTATACACATATATATATATCAGTGATTCCCAAACTGTGCGCTGTGGCTCCCAGGGGTGCCGCGACGCTCTCACTGGGGTGCCGTGGAATGTTTGTATTTCCTATTCTATTCTATTGTATTTTTGTCTTAGGGGTGCCTCTAAAAAAAAATATGGAGACCCTAAGGGTGCCTCGAACTGAGAAAGTTTGGGAACCACTGATAAACTATAGATTAAAAAAGGTCAAGGAAACCACAATAAAACAGGGGGCGTGATTCAGAACTAAGCCTGTCGCCAGGTTCCATTCATATTGCGCTGTACCGCAGTTCAGCTTGGAACTGATTTCATCAAGTCCAGAACTTCCGTACGCGGGGCGTTTCAGACCTCTGCGCGCAGTTTATGCACACGGTGGGCTGGGCTTCCTATGTAACTCATACAAGAAGGGTTGGGTTTAGCCCTTATGTACGATTGTCTGGTCTGTGTGCTTACACTTACGCGTGGACAAGATAAGGTAGGCGTGTCTAGAATGCGTCACATGGGTGGTGGAAGTGTCGTCTCCACTTGCATACGGAACTTTGAAGCGGTCGGACTTCCGGAATCTCTCCACTCGTCCGCAATACGCTCCTAGTTCAGGATCCGGTCCAGTAACATTAAGCTTCCAGCAGCATAAAGATTATTATTTATGTACTTATCTCCCACAGCCTGTTCATACCTGGGTTATGTGCAGCTGAGTTGGCCCCTGTTACCTTGTCTCCCTTCATCTTCATTTGCCATGTGAGCTGTCAGCTGTGTGAGAGCCTTTCACATCTCCAGCATTTGTTACCCTACAGTCTGCAGAATGAATGTGTGCTCCTGACCCCGGCCTCATTCCCGGACTCCACACACCGCAGGCATCCTCCGAGGTCATACATTCTGCTCTGCACAGTCTCCACTTGACCCAGCAACCTAAGAGTGAATTAGTTGCGGACAGAACCTAACTCACTGGTGCAGCGTCTACCACACCCCTCGTTTTTAGGTACTTTATGCCACTTAAAAGTGCCATAGTGTTACGTTATGTTACCATTTGTAGAAACTACGCACGGGCAAAGCCTCACCCCCACCCTGTCCGGCTAATCTAAATCCCTCTTACTTTTAACTAGACCCTCCCCAAGGGGTCAATAGCGCGCCTCTTTCTAACTAAACTGCTAACCTAACTGGTATGTAGATTGTGTAAATATACTACTATATACTACACCTGCGCAGTAGTTACATTCGGCAAATTACGCACCTTAGAAACCAGACCTTCTTAGGTGTGAATTCGTTCCTCTGTCTCTATTTTGTCTTGAGATTTTATCAGTTCATATGTATCCAGTCACCACCATACTTTCCATCTGCTCCATTGCCGTGTATTCACATAGTTAATTAAAGCAAAAACATGTACAAAATGCTATATTCTGATTCTAGCATTGAGAGCTATGGGGCTGAATCCAATTATTAATTGAATTGTACTCTTATGTTTCTTACTATTCATTAATAACGATGGACAGTTGATTGACAGCCCTGATTAATAGTTTGTGTTGTGTCCAATTGTTTGGGATGAAACGCTTAACACCTTAGCAAATTGTATAATTAATGAGTTAGTCTCCATTTACCTTGTATTGCATAGACTTATTGGCACACATGAAGAACTTTGATCGTTTAGTAAAATTCAGTTATTGAAGAATTATATTGGAATGTAACTCAAGCTTAAGTCTGTTCCTCAGAATTTCCAAGAATAAAGCTGGGTTCATGCTAGTGATAACGCTCCAGGTTTACTGGCAGGTAACCGTGGCAAAGGAGGGGTTTCCAATGCATGTTATGTATGTGGGGATACATTAGGGGTCTAGGTTTGGCACATACTATAATATAGGTGGTTTGTATTGGGTGAATGGCACAGTATATACAGTATATAGTATGCCATTCGCAGACCTCTAAATATATCCTATTATATTATAGTAAAATCCAATCGTAAACCACTAATATCTATGTTCTGTTCATGTTATGTGTGTAAATTATGACTTTAACCTAGCGTGACACCCTCTTCTTTATATATTCAATTCCCTATAGACTGGATTCACACTTAAGAATCTCCGGCTTATTAAGTGCAGTCTTTTAAGATGTGATTTTTTATTAATGTGTAGTAAGTTATTTATGGAATCTACATACTATTTAGGGATGTAATTTGAGTATGTGCGGTCTTTAAAGATAGTAGTTCTTTAGGAAGGAAGGGCCTGATCCAGAGCTACGATGTTACACTGAGCGCTGTAGCGCTCAGCGTAACATCGG
>WWET01000299.1:390983-401300 GCA_011038615.1 Limnodynastes dumerilii
GATTGCAGGGAAGTCAATTTCATCTGTTGCAAACAGTATCAGAGTTGAGAGGTGATGTTTCCTATCCCAAGTCTAAATAACAGTGTGATAGTAAAGTTGGTCAGTATCTGTGCAGTAAGCAATTCAAAGATATATCCCTGCATGCAAAGAATACAATTACCTTGACTCCCCCTCAAATCAACATGGTTCAGCCCAGGAGTAACTCATTTCAAGCACTTGCTTAAGTCTGGATCCAGCCCCTGAATTGGTGAAGTCCCAATTTATTTACTTTTAGTGACTCCCAATGACTTTTCGAAGGCGGGTGCAAATGCTATGATGATGAGGAGGGGATGAAAATGACACCGTAGAGACGTGTCTTACACATGCTGTGTGTATCAAGGTAGGGGTATCAAGGTAGGTAGGGTGTATCCAGGCATATCAAGGTAGGGGTCTAGGATCAGATGTCCGGCTTGGCCTCCCGTGTGCTCACATAAAATCCTGGATCTGGATTCAGCAGGGATTAGAGTCTGTTCTCTTCGTTGTGTGTAGGTGCCCAAATAGGTCTTTTGTTACTAAGGATTTAGGGCCAGATTTACTAAACTACGGGGTTGGAAGAGTGAAGATCAGATTCTAGCTGACATTCTCTAGTATGTAAAAGGAAAGTGGGAGCAAGAATCTGATTGGTTGCTATGGGCAACATCTCCGCTTTCTCCAATCCCGCAGCTTAGTAAATCACTACGGACTTTCAGCACGGATCTTGATCCTGGAGCGAGGAAGGGTTGGGACATAGCGGCAGGCTTAAAGCATGTCTGCGTGGTGGGAGGTGTTTAAACCATACAGTAAGTGTTGGGCTAAGCCCTTACATACGATCTCCAGTTTATTTGGGGCCCGGGTGTAAATGTTAAGGCAGGGTCCTGCTCAATGAAAGGGGCGTGTTCTCCCCTTGCACTTATGCAAATTAGGATTCCACGTCCATCCTATAGCGTGACACATGGAAGTGCTCGTGTCTTGTAACCAGCGCTCTGTTTTCTTTTACTGTTTTGCCAAAATGACTACATAAAGTAATAAAAAAATAAATCCCTCTTGCTGGTTTGGGTCTGCAGCCCGCTGGCAGTGCCCGGTACGAGGACATGCACTACGGTTGGCAGCCAGTAGATTAGTTTACAGAAACCCCTTTGCGGATATGTTTGCAGTCGGCCCCCTCCTTTGTCTGCCCTGTGCTCCTACCTCGCACTGAGCCTGTGTTGAATAATTTAGGCTGATTGCTATCTTCATGCCACAGTGTTCTCCATCTCCAAAGCAGTGACTGGATCCCTGCTATTTGCATTGGACAGCTTGTAAAACATGACCAGGAGCTTACACAACGCCTACTAAGGTGACATTTCTGGGGTGGGGAGAGAGATATCTGATACAAGCCACAGCTCTGAAAACTCCATGCTCTCCTTTATACCTTACCTGCGAGCCTTCTTGGTGCCTGCACATGCACTGCTGCTATCTAGTGTATGGGCCGTCCACCCTTCTCTGTCCCACAATATGATAGCTGCTCAATCCTATTAATCTTATTTGTATGCCTACTGGCCATCATGTTGGGTACCCAAAATATTCAGTTTCCACTACAAAGTATGGGAAATTCGACATTTAAATAATATTATTATTTGACAGGTTTTTATATAGCGCTATCATATTACGCAGCATTTTGCAGAGAATATTTCACATTCACATCAGTCCGTGTCCCATTGGAGCTACATTCTAAGACATACACACACAATAAGGTTAATTTATTCAGCAGCTAATTAACCTACCAGCATGTATATTGGAGTGTGGGAGGAAACCCACACAGACACAGGGAGAACACACAGATGAGGCCTAGTCCAAGAATCAAACTCTGTGTGTGAAAGGAGTATCCGTTGGCCCCCTTGAGTAGTTGCAATCTTCTTGTCGTCTTTTCCTTGGGTGATGAGAGAGACCGTAGCACTGGTCAGCAAGCTGTCATCCCCTTTGTTAATACCCATGTATTTTTTTTATTGTATCAGAGATGCTGCTTGTATGTCCAGCACTGTTTTGACTGATCGGAAGTTCTAATTTCGATGCCATGTTTTTTTTTTTCGTTCTCTACAAAGACCAATCATCTCCTTAGGTAACGTGTAAGGCTATTCGTCATCTCCCTGTGGCCTGTGTGGTAGTGGGTGTAGTTACCAGAAGTCATTTGCTGATATGTAAATTATTCCCAGACAATGGCCTTGTATGCTCGAGAGAAATGAGCTGCCAGGAGGTGTTGGGTTAAATATATAATGTCACATTCAGCAAGACAAGATGAGGCCGGGAAGCAAAAAAAATAACTGAATTTTTATCTTTGGAATGACCTTGTTTGCTGGAGGGGTTCGACTGCTTAAAATTCTGATATGCAAATAGCTGATAACCATAATCTATAATCCTCAACTTGGGAGTAGTTACAGATGTAGGGCCGTTTAATTTACTTTCATAAATTGACGAGCGGATGGTTCCCTTCCCCCTCCCCCGCCCCCAAAACCCTTAACTTCACCTACAAATTCACTGACAGATTTCCATCACCCACTTGACACACGGAGCAACTGAATTCATTGGAGGATAATGGCTTCTACCAGACTGGAAGTCCAATCCAGTCACTTAGTGCTGAATCCAGAGTTATTAATGACAGTTGACTTTCGCAGCATACGTAGGTCAGGCTGTGTGATCGCACTATAAACGGATAACTAGGCACGGAAGTAAAACTAATTCAGTGTTGTGAATCCAGTCCTCTGTGTGTATGGAAAAGTCTTAAGTCTGGATCAGGTCCTGAACTCCTACCCTAATAAAGTAAGTTTAAGGTATGCAGCTCCAATCCGTAATTCTCCACCGTCCTTTATTTGTAGGGTGTAAGTGGCAAGTAATCCATTGAATAATGTTAAATAATTTGGATAAAGGCCACACGGACAGGACCCTTGTGATTTGACAAATACTGATCCTCTTTTTCCTTCAATCACTGGGGTCTTATTTATGGCTTTGCTGCCACAAATAGGTGTAAATAGTTACAACTCCTTTCTTTTAATAATCCATTTTCCACACTTTTTTTTTTTGGGGTTTTTTTTTACGTTGCTTTAATTAAATCCATTTTAATATTCGGACTTGTCCCTTTTTATGGACCCTTTGTTATTTCACCTCAAAGCATAAAAATTAAGAGTTCATTACTGCGAGAGGGGGCATCGATGTTATCCGAGCACATTTCCATTGGCAGCAGAGGAGGAATTGCTGCAGATAACTCAGCCTCGCCTGGCTCTGTGTGCGCTAGCATTAAAGCTATCTCACAGGCCGCCAATCCGAGGCATTGGCCCTGCACGGCACATAATTCACCAGGATCGCACAGGAGCTGTCCAAGTTTTATGAGAGCACCAAAGAGACCGTTCCTGAGGTTCCATTGCCAACACATTAGTGGTTTAAAGAAACCATAAAGGGAAATGTTGTGACAGCAGACTATGGTTTTATCATTAAGTCCGTGTTATAACCTGAAACTGTTAACAGTCATCATGCACACAATAAAATCCCTAAAAATTAATGCATGTGGACAGATCTAACCCTCTGATCACAGAAAATAGTTTTATTTTAACTTGATTTTTATTAGCAGTTATTGGGTTGAGGCGTTAGGGAGCAGCCTAGATTCACACCTTTACATTTTGTAGCTTTTTAAACGATCTTTGATCCTAGTTAAGCACTTTCCAGAGTGTCCAAGGCTGCTACACGCCTGGAGCCTACAACGACAGAGCCTGTGCCCGTTTCGGCCTAGTGGCGCATTTTTCCCCCTGTAGCTTCTCGTTGCACACAAGCTTACTGGGTAATGACAGGGAGAGAGGCACCGTGACAGCAGAGTGCATATATACCTCTCTTCATTGCGGCTTCTGGCTAATGACCAACATAAGAGGGTGCACTGCCCTGTGCTGATAAAACGTCATAACCCAACAAGCCTGAGCGCACCGAGGAACCAGCCGCTGTCCAGAGCCGCTATCCGCCATCTGCCAGCACAGAAGAAAGTATGGGGATAGATGGAGGAGAGCCATAACTAAGAGAGGAGACAGTGTGTTTGAGGGGGTGTATATGACATATGAGCCACTTCTTTGAGGGCGTTGGGGACATTACTGTGTCATATGTGGAGCTTTATTGAGGCTGCATTGAATGGAAAAAGTTTGAGAACCACTGACCTAGTTTATAGCTACTTATATTAATAGCTTGATGAGAACTGTTTACCTTATACTGAAGGAGAGACACCTATTGTGTTTTGACTACTCCTAGAGCAAGGTCATTGTGTTCCACCACCGCTTCCACTTTCTCTCGTCTGTACTTTCTCAACCCATTAACAAGATGAATATCCTCGCTAGACTGATAAAGTAACATCTCCCATCACACTCCGAGAGCACAGTCCAGAGGGCGAGCGTCACGACTGCTTGTTTCATTTCAAAGTTTCATTAAATGCGATGAAAACTGGTTTCAGTTAATTTTATCTCCCCCCCAGTTCTCCTGCCTCCCTAATCTCCAAATGCCTGGAGTTTGGGTGAAAACCTCAAGGTCTCCCTATCAGTGGGACCAGGACTTTACATCCCTTCAGCACACTGTGTTCTGATGGACATGGGAGGGAGAGATGTCACTGATAAGGCTACTTTTTTGGTATGTGTGGGTGGGAAGAATAATTTAAGTTATTTTCTCTTTTATCGGGCTGCGCTTGCTTTGACGGCAGATAGAAGTATTTGTTTTAGATTAACACTCTGTATCCTACAAAACGGGAAGTTTCAGATGGGCCGAAGAGCGTTTAGAGGGCGATGTCAGACTGGAAATCTCAGGGCTACAGGACAAAGAATACAATTGTCCAGACTCGCATCTTAATGATAAAAAACCAGGTGCAGAAGTGTTATTGATTCTCTGTAAAGCACTGTCCATTATTGTTGTTTAAGTCCTGATGGCTCCACAATTCCAAGGGTAAAATGTAATGCTGCTTGTTATCATGGAGAGCTTTTATCAAGGGTATATGCATGTTATTTTCATGAGACGGGTACATTAATGAAGAAATAACAGGGGAGATGCACTAAAACCTTGGCTATCGACGGATGCCACTGAACCCGATCCAGAGTGTGAAAACAAGAGGAAAGTTACACCTGGGCAATACCATGGTCAATTGCAGGGGAGGCCGTTTTCATCTGTTGCAAACAGTGTTAGAGTTGAGCGTTGATGTTTTCTAGCCCAAGTCTAAATACCAGCGTAAGAAAGCAAATTATTTTCCCTTTATGCAAAAGAAAATAACATTCATTTGACTTCCCCCTCTGTAACGTTCCACCTTTTTTCCCCTCTTATTTTCAAACCCTGGTCTGGTTGAAAGGCAGCACAATACTAAATGGCCGAGGACATAATGAATAAATATGTTGGGTGCTAAATGGCATATGTAGAAAATGCATAAATTTGTAAACAACAACAAAAACCATGGAAAAAAAATATATGTCTAGAATGATATATGACTTAGTGCGCGACATGATTCCATAGTGGGCAACTGTTACACCCCCCAAAAAAGGATCAGAACCGCTGGGCCAGTGCATTCTGGAAATTGATCGCTAGTGTGGTTTCCATTTTTCCATTTCAGTAGATCTACAAAAGGCTCATAATATTCTATATTTCTTTTTAGTGCCTAATATTTCTTTATCTGGTTTATGTATGTCTTAGTGTATATTTCAGGGGTTCTTAACTTTTTTTTTTTTTGTCTCACACCTCTCCTCTTTTCTGAAAACATATATAAATACATTTTAAAAAAGGAAAATGTTATTGAGGACGGTCACACCTCCCCACTAACGCCTTAGGCCTTCCCAGGGGATGAACCCCTGGTATAGATCTTGAGTTGTATCTCTGGTTTCTTGAATAGATCAGACCATCTTTATGTTCTGAGTGGTGGGTTCTGTACTCTATTGACCCAGATTAATTCTCCAATTGTAGCTGCTGACACTTGTGCACCTATTTCACGAAGGTCAATAGGATCCTGTCCCTCTGCACCCTCCCTGTCACTTTGACCTGACCTCCTCCTAACCCCCCACCAGGCAGCCGATAAAAGCTATCCCTGGCAATCAGAAGCACCGTCCTTCAGAGCCCAGACTCTGGCTATAGGAGATTGAGGTGACATCAGAGATGTGGTTCCCCCTTTCCGGCTCAGGATATCAGAAGTGCTCATCATATCTGGCACGCAGCTAATCGCACTGCACTCGGCTTCCTTCTCCTGCCACGGTTTCCTGGGAATAGAGGTTTTGCTATCCTTGGAAGGCTGGGCCTCAGCTGTCTCTTCTGCTTCCTGCACAGAAAGATCATGCGTTCACAGTGAGCTTGCTGCAGGTTCATGAGATCTGCTGTCTGAGCTTGTAACACAAACACACATAGGATAAAACGTAATAGATATTAAAAAAAAAAAATTAATTGACAGTAAAATTTCATAGTGAACAAAAAAGTGAAGCAATAAAAAAAAAAAAAAAAATATAAATATAAAGGTCTCTAATCCCCAAAAACATACACAGGCATTGCCCCAAGGGTCAAAGTACAAGCAGAGACACAGAAAGGTTGATGCAAAAAGGAAAGTGGCCAAAATGATTCTCCGGGTACTCAAAGTATCAGACTGTAATAATCCGTTAATTGCAAATATAAATTCAGAGATTGAAAATAAGAGAGGAAAGTTACACCTGGGCAAAACCATGTTGATTGCAGGGGAGTCATATGTCATCTGTTGCAAACAGTGGGCCGTATACAGTCTGTGACTGTGTATACGCAATGTACGTTGCAACAAGTAACGTACATTACGTTACAGAATTACATGCGCAGTAGAACATATCGGGAAAACTCCGGCTGCATTTGCAATAGATAAGAGGTGATGTTTCCCAGCCCAAGTCTAAATAACAGTGTAATAGTAACACTGGTCAGTATCTGTATGCAGTAAGTAATTCAAAGATATATCCCTGCATGCAAAGAATACAATTAACTTGACTCCCCCTGAAATCAACATGGTTTTGCCCAGGAGTAAATTTCCTCTCTTAATTTCAATCTCTAAATCTATATTTGCAATTAATGGATTATTATTACAGTCTGATACTTTGAGTCTGTGGTGTTTGACATGATTCTGTAGTGGATAACTAGCACACAACTAAAACGTGAGGATTCCAGGGTGGATGTAATCTGTATTTCTGGGGACATGGTTGCCAGTCTGAGGGGCTGAATTTAAAACGTGATACGTCGCCAGCTGAATTGTGGCTGTATCATTGCTGGAAATAGGCTGAAAATAGAAATGTGCTATTGGGAATGGGAACTTATTTCCCCGTTCCCAATAACGAGAAGCTGTGGTGGTAGCAGCGGGTACATTAGGATCAGGCTGCAGTGGCTGTGGGGGATGGAGGGTTAGGGCTGAAAAAGGGGAAGGTAAGGGTTAGGCTGTAGGGGGATAGGACTGAAGAAGGGGAAGGTAAGGGTTAGGCTGAGGGGGATAGGACTGAAGAAGGGGAAGGTAAGGGTTAGGCTGCGGGAAAGGGAAGGTTAAAGGTAGGGTTAGGTAAGATTCAGATGTAGTATAATGGTTATTTAAAATAAACACCATCGTACCGAGGGACAACCTTTATAATGAGAACCAAGATTTTTGCCCCTTTTTTTTTTGCCCCTGGCTGTTTCTAGAATTACAGCATGAAGTGAGATCTGGTCTCTACGGTTCTGTCCTTGCCAACCGGCTTTGGTGCCCATGTGCATGTGAGTGAATGATGACGCGTGCCCTCAGACGGTCCTTCTGAACGGTTTATGGACCATTGTTACTGTAAATTCAGTATAACTAGACTATTACGTGTATAAACGCGTTGTTACAGTCTCCACCCCCTTTGCAGGTACATTCTGTGTAGTCCAGTCCTCCTCTCGGTGCTACACTGAGATCTTCCAGCTATTAGCTTAGGTCACAGTTCACAGCTGATAAACATTTCAGTTTGTGCTGTGTAAAAAAAAATCAATAAATGCGAATCGTGATTCCCAGGCTCGGGAGGTCGCTCAGGATGTCTGCTTCCCAGCACAGGATCCACCAGACGGCTCTCTAACAAGAGGTGCGATGCATTTATATTAAATATAGTAAAAAAAAAAAAAAAAAAAACATTGGGTCTGATGGTGCAGTAAGGTTACCACGGATGCTGCAGGAAATGGAGAATATTACATATGCACTATGGGTCTAATCATACATTAAGTTCAGAATAAACCCTAAATATTCACAAGAGGGGGAGGGTCAAGGGGTCATTTGAATTTTTTTTATTTATTTTTTCAGGGGTGTTTGAATTGCTAATGTTGGGCATTAAACAATGTATGCATAACTTGTATTACAACACTCAATACTGAATGATCACAGGCCGGCCCTGTTATGATACAACCACTAGCGGACTGGCGACTGTATCGTTGCCAAAATAGCGGCAGGCTCTGTCGGTCTAAGGTTAGGGCTTAAGGGGAAGCTTAGGGTTAGGCTGTAGGACAGGGAGGGGTAGGGTAAGGGTTAGGATTAGGCTGCAGGAAAGGTGAAGGGTAGGATTAGCATAAAAGACTTACCTGACGCCGGAGAAATCGCAACTCCTGAAGTTTCAGCACTGCCGCTTTTTAAAATGGAGACTGATTACAAGGGCTGGCAGTCACCACTGAACTGCCGTATGGTCATCTGTCGGGAAACAGACCACCGTACCGGAAAACCGCACTCTATTATTTATTACAATTATTTATTATTACAATGTGATTAGCTACAGACAAAACGATTTCTTGTGTCGTCTTTCTTCCTTTGCTATAAACTCTATTCTGCTATATGTGATCACAGAGAGCCCTGTACAGTACAATTATTCTGCTATATGTGATCACAGAGCTCTGTACAGTACAATGATTCTGCTATATGTGATCACAGAGCTCTGTACAGTACAATGATTCTGCTATATGTGATCACAGAGCTCTGTACAGTACAATGATTCAGCTATATGTGATCACAGAGCTCTGTACAGTACAATTATACTGCTATATGTGATCACAGAGCTCTGTACAGTACAATTATTCTGCTATATGTGATCACAGAGCCCTGTACAGTACAATGATTCAGCTATATGTGATCACAGAGCTCTGTACAGTACAATTATACTGCTATATGTGATCACAGAGAGCCCTGTAAGTGCTGCACACTTCCATATTTCTGGGAGTGTTCAGCCCACATCAGAAGCAGTTGAGAAGATATAGATGGCAGCAGGATGCAGTAATAGCCGACAGCTAGATGGGTAAAACCCAGTCTTGGAAAAGTACATTGCCCTCAACCATAATGGGGAGATGGGCGATAAATGGCTTCCTGGTAGCAGTGGGGCTGTCTCTTTAACTGGCTGTTCCTGGCACAGCTCCAGTCTGACATTGCTCCCATTCATACTCCATCTGTCGCTCATGATGTGTAATTGGGCTGTTAGGCCTCTACCTGTCTCCATTGTCTCCCTCTCCTTGGCCGACTAATTACCTGATAGGGAATACTGGAGTATTTTCAAAGAACACATAACTGCACCAGTGACCGAGGGCCGGGAAAACGAGACTCCTGGGAATCTCCTGCCAGGTTAACTCTTCATTATGAGCCCCTGATCTGCAGGGTCTGACTGCAAAGGCTCTGAACCACCTTATTCCGAAATCCTTACTGATTATTTAGAAATCCATTGCTTTCCCCTGTTAAAGGATTGTTTCGGCCACTATATGATACCATTATATTAAAGGACATAAGAAGCTTAAGAGGGCCTCGATTTGGACAGCCACGGGCCAGATTCTTACTGGCGAGTTTCAGTTGCAGGACACTTGGGGCCGGTGGCAGTCTCCGGGCCGATGGCGCGCTTTGCGAAATAGAGAAACCGAAAGTTACTTTTTGGCTGTCTCTATTTGGAATAGGGGCCATTTTAGAAATTTCTTTATGAATGGGTGAGTGTGATCGGCATATTCGCTCATTCATTTTCACAGACCCGTCTGATGAAAGCTATGAAGAGGTGAGTAACCTCTCCGGAGATTTTAGTATGGGGGGGGGGGGGGGGGGGGTTTGGAATAGATTTTAGAAATTTCTTTATGAATGGGTGAGTGTGATCGGCATATTCGCTCATTCATTTTCACAGACCCGTCTGATGAAAGCTATGAAGAGGTGAGTAACCTCTCCGGAGAGGAGATCTATTAGGGGGGTTAGGGTTAGGCGCTTAGGAAGGGAGGGTTAGGGTTAGGCTGCATGGTGGGGGGTCTTAGGGTTAGGCTATAGAGAAGGGAGTATTAGGGTCAGGCTAGGGAGGAGGGAGG
>WWET01000299.1:428213-439924 GCA_011038615.1 Limnodynastes dumerilii
CGTTCACAAATACGCTACGTGAATGTGCGTATTTTCTATGGTGCGCATGCGCAGTGCGTTCTAAACTGCAAATTTACGTCTCCGCCACACGTAAAATCGCGGAGAAGCGTAGTTCTGGATCAGGCCCATTGTCTTGATTATTGTATACTGGATGGCCTTAATAACTAGGCCATATCTCTTTTGGAGTTTGTATGTTCTCCCTGTGTCTGTGTGGGTTTCCTCCGGGGTGCTCCGGTTTCCTCCCACAATCTAAAAACATGCTGATAGGTTAATTGGCTGCTGACTACATTAACCCTAGTGTCTGTGCATGTAAGTGTTAGGGAACTCAGAATGTAGCTCCAATGGGAATTATTCTCTGTAAAGTGATACGTAATCTGATGGCGCAACATAGAAACCTGTTAATAGACACTTGGAGAATCAGCGGCTTATGGCCTGCTTCAGACAACAAGTGAAGAGCAAATTAGACGTACCAGAGGCTAAGAAGTCAGGATCGAAGAATGACATCATGAAGAAATTAAAGACTAGCAGAAGAAAGCCACTAAACGTGATCAGATTGGGAGCCAGCCACCTGGGGAAAAACTGCCAGACACGTTCCGTTAGCAGGTGTGTGACACAAAGATTTACATTTACAGTAAAACAAATGATGCGAAAGCACTAATTTATAAATATTTCGATTCTAACATTTATTATTTTATTTGTATAATTTATCTAAACAGAGGCTAATATACATATCATCCCTTTATACACCAGTGCCATACATTTACCTTCCAGATATAAACATCTTGAAGGTAATGATTATTTACCCCAAGGACTGCATACAGGACAGGGGGTCACCCACCAAGGTTAGGTGACAGGAAGTTTCACAACCAGCAAAGGAAAGGGTTCTTTACAGTATGTGGATATCACTGCCAGGGAAGGCTGTGATGGCAGACTCCCTGGTAAAGAAATGATTAGCAGAAAAGGGCATTCAGGGTCACCAGGACTGTTAATTAGAATGAAGGACAGTAGTGGAGTCAGGGAGTTATAGGACGTCATCTTGGGTCAGCAGAGATTTTTTTCAGATTGCAGGATATTGGAGGTTGCTTCATCTAGATCAATATCAACTATAAAGATAGGGATAGCAGGACATCCAAATAGGTTGAACTTGATGGACTGGTGTCTTTTTTTCAACCTCACCGACCGTGTTACTATGTATTCTACAATTCTTTTTTTTTTATTGGGACAGGAACGATATGTAGCAGATTACAATGGTTAGAATCCTAAATTATAAATGAATAGAGACGGAATCTTTCAATGTGTCATCATGACATGTAGAGAGGTAATCACTTAAGCTGGCCATACACTAGAGGATTATTGGCCCGATCATACAATTATGGAGAGTTTGGGCCAGTTATCTGTAGTTACAATGGATTTTCCAAACACTCGGGTACAATCATTTGATATGATGACATTTTATTATATATCAAGCACAAGCTCCTGATAACGTGTAGTGTGTGGGCATTATCGGACCAGTGTTTCAACAGCCAGCCAATCAGCTAAGATTAAGCCAAGATTAACAGGGGGACAGTGCAGCCAATCAATGCAGAGATTGACAGGAAGCCTGTGCAGCCAAACAGCAATCTCAGCAGCCGCTCCTTCTTCAGGATTATCGGTCCTGCCAGGAGCTGGGTGAGTGGCGCCGTTACCGGGACCTTTTCCTAGGGGATAATCGTGCCAATTATCGGCAGCCACATGCTGGGAGCGATAATCGCTCTATTGTGTGGCCAGCTTTAGTGTTAAGGGAGGGGGTTAGGGTAATGGAAGGGGAGGGTTAGGGTTAGAATTAGGGAAAGGCTTGGGGTAGTTTTTACACTTACCTATCTGAGCCCCCTGTTCGGTGCTCCGGGGATCGATTGGTATGCCTCATCAAGGCATAAGTAATCGATATCCGCGAAAACGGCCCACACCTGTCCTCACTTATATTGGGGACAGCTCAAAAGTCTGGATAGGATGCAAGGCGTTTAATACGCCCTCCCTGAACATGTATCCTCCCCCCTCCTTTCATTAACATACATGAGCACCGCGTCTGGTCCACTGTCGGATTTGTACATCACCACAGGGCAATAAGCCAGCAGGTAAAAAATAAAATCCTGTTTTAAGCTCTGACTTGTGATATGGAACAGGGGCAGGGCACCACGGGCCTGCATGAACAGCGGGCCGATACGCGGGAAAGGGCTAATGTACAGCTCTCAGCAGCACGTATCAGCTCGGGGCCCAGGGCAATAGTTCCTGTTTCTCCCCTCTGTTACTGGCCCTGAGTGTGATTGTCTGGAACTTTATTTTCAAATCTATGGTCTCTCTATGACAGATTACAGTTATCACATATGACATGAAAACAAGGTTATTTTATGTTTCTATATATCTACTGTGTTTTATAAAGCTGTAACAAAGGCGTCATTATTTCTACACAATATATTTGTACTGTCATTGGACTGGCCCCAGACCTCTGAGGCTGGGCCGCCGACACATCCTAGCTCCTATGTGTGCAAGGAAAGATCACTCGCGACAGCTAGTCCTTACCTTCACCGTGCCTTACAGTACCATCTACATTCTGTGCCTCTCCTCTTCCACCATACGTACCTCACATACAGAGCCGGCCCTGTCCCCGCCCATAGGAAGCTCTCCATTATGGAACACCGGATCTGTTGGATCCCGCTCAGGAATGGAGTCTTGTGCAATGCGCGCTCTCAAAAATTGGATGTTTTCCGCTCTTTGCGAGCAGAAAAAGTCCCTTTTGTGGGAGTCTGGATCGGGTTCATTTTAAGAAAATAACAGATGTGACAAGATAAATATCTCGCTGTAGACAAATTGTGGAAGAAAAACATGGAGAGCATGTGAAATATATCATTAATCAGCAGATTATAAAGGACTCATTTCAAGAGCTGCAACAGACAAGCAGCTGACTTCCATGTTGATTTGCAAGACAAAGAAGGAGTTTATCTGTATGGGAACACTGAAGAGCTTAGGTGATCTTAGTTGGCAGAATGACATTTCAGCAACTTTTGCAGTTATTTCTTCCTAAAGTACCTTAACAATGAGATGCTTTATAAAACAAACCACGATGCAGGATCTACTCGAAAGCGTTCTATAACTATTATAGGACACTCTGTTAGCGACTGTGCTCCTGTAGAGGCCCAATTAGAACAGGGACTGGGATGTCATCGTGACATATTCCCATGAAGAATACTCCCTGACAGCAGCCAGCCAAGCTTCAAACACTGGGGAAAGGAATGTTAGGCATCCCCTTACCCTATCACTCCCTGCAGCCTAACCTTAACCTTCTCCTAAAGCCATAACCTTATACCCACCACAGCCTAACCTTAACTGCCACCGCAGCCTTTAGCTGTTGAGAAAAGGGATATAGGTGCGGATTCACAGTCACGTAGTTTCATCTTATGTACGTTTTTTAAGAATTGAGCTACTATACATGTGTAGTAGCTCAATTCTTTAAAAAAACGTACGGAAGACGAAGACAACGGAACTGTGAATCTGGACCATAGATACAGCCGTAAAAATAAAAAATAAAAAATACTATTTGAAACTAGTATCATGTTAGAAATACGGCTGCTTGAATCAACAACCGCGTCCCATAAATACTATAACCCAGATACAGCATAACAAGAAACTTTTTATCAAGCTATTAAGCAAATTATCCAGATATCATTCCATCCTAAGACAAAGCATAACACCAAACGTCATTCCTTCTGAACAATAAGAAAACCATTTCTCAGTACAACCACCACACGGTAAATCCTTGTATGATGGGTTGTGCATCTAAGTTATGATGTTATTGCTCTGTAGGAATATTTGTGTTCCGTTCTGTTGTTTTTATGGTGAGCTCTTCAAAGCATGCAGAGCAAGAATTATTCGCGTCTCCTCCTGGAGAGAAAGCAACGTGCTGCCTACCGCTTCACCCGGGAGGTTTTATTAGCAGCATTAAATAACGTTTTCTTTCCAGCTTCTTCTAAACAGTCCAGAATTCTGCGCTGTCGGGCTGGATGTGAGAATAACGGCAATCGACTTCTCTGGAAAGCATTGTGTTTCTCCAGTTACTTTGAGTAAGGCGGCTTTCCTGCTGTCTTCAGCTCTTGTATCTGAATTTAAGAGCAAGACATTGCGTACAAAAGGAATTGATTGCTACATGGGATTAAAAGTTATTGGGGATTTTTGTTTGTTTGATTTTTTTCTTTTTTTTTTAACAAATAGCTTATGTTTTCTTTTCACTAAACAAAGGAAACATTCTTACAAAAGAAAGAAGTACATTCCGTGACCGACTTCTCATAAACACCAAGCTGATAATAAATATATATATGAAGAATATGAAATAGTGGAATCATTTATAACAACTATATGGACGCATTACTCTAAATGGAGTCATGTAAAGAAAAGCAAAGAAAACCTAGATGTAGATTAATGCCAACATCTATAGTAAATCCTGCTGCCAGCCGAAAATTCACGTGGTGGTACCCTCTGGCTTTCTGACCGGGCAAGTCTATATGACTGAAAAGCCGGCATTTAAGTCATAAAGACTCATCAGTGATCTGCCAGTTGGCAATTCTTTGCATGTGTGGCATTGACCACAGAGATAGGTGGGGGAGGGGGGTGTTTGGTGGAAGCAAGAAGATAGGAAATAGGGGAGGAGAGAGAGCAGTATGGAGTGGGTGTTATATACGGAACAGTGGAGGGAGAGGTATATAGGGAAGAGGGGCTGTAGTGAATAAGGAGAAAGATGGTGTGGAAAATGAAGGGGAGTGGTCTATTAAAAGTGGGAGGGGTTCAAATTGATCCTTAAAATGGTCTCCAGAAGAAAATTCTAGAATTATCCCTTACTTACAGTGTAGTTAAAGTAACACGGACAGATCACAAATGAGTCTATATGACTGAAGACGGCATTTTATTCATAGTCTTCCCCGTTTCAGTGACCCTGTAAGCTATGGACAACATACAACTATGTGGTATTATAAAATACAATCTATAGTCAATGTTGATAAAGGCTGTATTTTACCTATCTATACTGAGAAAAAACCTAAAACCTAATGTTTATGGATTTTAAGTTAACAGGGAAAAATGTGTCATAAATATGCCTCAGTTTCAAACAAAAACCTGCATGTCAGGAGATAATAAACAATCAACAGGGGCATAGAGGACACAAGAATTATTTGTCCTTTGTTTATATGCAGTAAGTGTTGTTCTTGAATAAGGATGATACACCTGGGTATGAATGGCTGTTTGGTATCTCATTATTAGTGTATTGTTGTGTGTTAGGTCAGCGCGCAGTAATGTGAGGTTTCACACTGAGTTTATGCCAGGTTATTGTAACAACTTAGTGTCACTGCATCGCAGTAGATTTAATGAAGGCTGTTAGTCTAAACAGGAGGTGTCAGGGCAGTCAGCATAACACAGCGCAGGCACAGGCCTGGACAGAGCAGAAAGCAGATTTAACATATTTTGCTCTTAGCAAAAAACTGATGAATACAGTAAAATTCCAACATCAGGACACATCCCCAGGGCAAATCTCCAAACTCACACATTGTACCGTACAACATCCCTGCCGACCACGCTCACTGCTAGAGGGCCTGTGACAGTGATTGCCCCTTGTCCCCACCGGATGAGGAAACATTACTTTTAATGGTTTGTTTTTAGCTCAGTTTCTATTGCACACTTTAAGGTGGAAATAACATGAGATGCGGAATTCGGCTGACAGTCTGGCAATGGACAGATCTCCATATGTCAGACAATCCCTGCTCACAGACATTGTGCCTGGATCCAGATGTACGCGCCATTGGTGATTCAAGATCGGATCCTTGCAGACTGCACATGGAGCCCCATTTCCAAAAAACCATTTGTAAAAAAATCGCCATTAATCGCGTGATTTGACCCTCTAAACTCACATCGCGATATTCACAAAGGGTCAAATCACGTGATTTATGCGTTTTAAAAAATCGCCTCGGCAGACATCACTGGACAGAAATCGTCCAGATGTTTGCCATTCAAAAGATAGAAAAAAAAAAAATCGTATTCACTAAAGGCGATTTGAAGAAATCGCCTTTAGTGCGACATGAAATCACAAAAAAAAAAAAATTGCAGCCAGAGAGGTGCGATTTTACTGTGATCTCATGTCCCTGACCAGCAAAAACACATGGCAATAGACTTGTCCCTGACCAGCAAAAACACATGGCAATATACTTGTCCCTGACCAGCAAAAACACATGGCAATATACGTGTCCCTGACCAGCAAAAACACATGGCAATAGACTTGACATGTGTTTTTGTGTGTGAAAAAACTAAGTGCTGCATGGCTGAAAGCCTTAGCCATGCTGTGCTGAAAGTATTGCTTAGCCTTGTAGTTCTATCAGTGTCCACATGGTAAGGCTTTTAACCATGCTGCGCTGCGTGTGCTGTGTGTATAAAAAAAAATACAGTGTACAATAAACATACTGAAATACATTACAATGTGTCCCTATAAAATAAACATTTTCCCTGACTAATATTAACCCCTAAAGTGTTCACTTACCTCCGGTGGTCCCGTGTCCTATACTAAGTGTAGTAACATGTAGTGTGTGGTGTAATAAAAATAATAAAAGTTTTTATCACTCACCGTTTGCTGTCCTCTGTCTTGGGAAGCCTTGCTAGTTGTGAAGAATCTTCTTCTGTTGATTGGAGTCCTGGCGTCGGCTTGCTTGCAGCGGTCTCCCCGTTCTTCAGCTCCGGCTCCTCTGCATCTTCAGATCTTGCCACTGCGGGGACTGGCTCCTCCTCCTCTTCTTTGCTGTTCCTAATGACCATTCGGTCGCTAGGGGGCAGTCTCTTATTTAAATGATGACGTCAGTTACACTCTGGCCTCTGACGTCATCATTTAAATGCTTCTACAAGGCTAAGCAATGCTTTCAGCCATGCAGCACTTAGTTTTTTTTTTTAAACTCACGCGAGTTTCTGCAATTTTCAGCGATTTATTCATCGTGATTCATCGTGATTTAGCCCTTTAAAAATCGCAGCAACTCGTGTGATTTTATTTAATTCGCGGTAAAAATGACATCTTTGTGAATACCGCGATTTAAACCAAAAAAAACGCGGGTAAATCGTGGCGAGATGAAACAATTTCATCTTGTCTGCAAAAATAGAGCCCATAGACAGATTCCTACGCTTGCATTGGAGTTCTGTTGGGTGGCCCCTACTTCAGATCCTGAAACATGACCCATTCCACAAGGTACACAATACTCCACTCCCGAGCTTCCAACTGTCACTCACCTGGTTTTAACTGATGTTTGAAAAACATTTTTCTCTTCAACACAGGTGGTTACCATAGTAACTTATTGTTGGAAGTTCAGGAACGGGGTATTTTTGTACCCGGTGGAATGGGTCATGTTAGAGGGTTTGCCACTTTAAAACGTCTGTGCTCACTTAAAATGCACGCGTGTTGGAAGTTTGAATATCGATATTAATCTTCTCCTTGCACCAGATGTGACGTTGGAGAATTAAATTGTATTTCTGGATTGTGTGGATACGGGTGCGAGCTTAACATGCTCGGAATGTAAAATCCAGCCTAGTAATGGGAACACGACCTGGATCTAGCCCAAATATTTGATGAAATAAGTAGTTCTACAATGGCAGCCTTCACATAGAAAGAGAAATGTGACCCGAGCCAGAGTCTTCTCTGCTCTCCTTCAATGTCAGAAAATCAATGACTAAAATCAGAGCACAAAGGAAAATACAGCTACAAGCATGGAATCAATTACCTACTGTGCCCCCGATCGCTTAGGACAGTGGTTTCTAAGCTTTGTCTGGTCCAGTCACACTTTGGGTCTCAATCATTTTTCAAAGGTGCCCAAAGGCTAAAATAATTACTAAGCTCAGTTCGGTTCCCGAACTAGACCTTATCTCTGTGGAATTTGTATGTTCTCCCTGTGTCTCTGTGGGTTTCCTCCCGCACTCCGAAAACATGCTGGTGGGTTAATTGGCTGCTGAATAAATTAACCTTAATGTGTTTGTGTTAGGGACTTTAGTATGTAGCTGCAATAGGTGGTCCAGACACACTCTGGGTCTCAATCATTTTTCAAAGGTGCCCAAAGGCTAAAATAATTACTAAGCGGAATTGTTTTAATTTGTAAATAGTAAAGTCAAACGATTTAAATATTTAAGTCAGAACAGAAATACCTATTAAATATTTATTTTTATCTAATGTACTTTCTTTTAGACTATCCTCCATTCTTTCACTTTGCAAATGACTTGTGGATTCGGTGGTTCCTTTAAAGCAAAGAAAGGTTACGTCAGCCAAGCACAGCCTCTCATTTCATTACCCAGCAAGTCACAGGGAGCTGTAGGGAGAGAGGCTGTGCTACGATGTCTCACTTCAGCTCCCTTGCACTAACCAGCCCTGAATTTGAGGTCGATTTGCAGGAGTTGACGTACAGCCTCTGTTGCTGCATCTTTAGTGCGCTGCCTGTGTACTTCAAGGTCCGCTGGCTTAGCAACAACTGATATGAGCTTAAGACTGAACTGGTAGTAAACCATATTGCATGGGCAGCACAGTGGCTCAGTGAGTGTATTTGTGCCTCACAGTGCTCAGTTCGGTTCCCGAACTAGACCTTATCTCTGTGGAATTTGTATGTTCTCCCTGTGTCTCTGTGGGTTTCCTCCCGCACTCCGAAAACATGCTGGTGGGTTAATTGGCTGCTGAATAAATTAACCTTAATGTGTTTGTGTTAGGGACTTTAGTATGTAGATGCAGTAGGTGCAGGGACTGATGTGAATGTCTAATGTTCTCTGTAAAGCGCTGCAGACAATTTGTGGTACTCTATAGATAAGCGATCATAATATTAACAACAAAAAAGAAGAAAAGTAAGTCCTCCAACCTCCAGGGGGCAGAGTAGATTTTTGCTCATGGACCTCTGCTGAGTAGAGGATATTGGAAGTGATATATGGAGAAAGAAAATAAAAATACACAAAAAATGGAGCTACATCAAAATATTTAATAATAAAATAAACTAGATATGTTTCCCATAGCAGCCAATCCCATTCCAGATTAGATAGAATATTCTAGGTGGCCCTTAGAGTCATCACCAGCTCTACGCTCCTGTCTGTGTTGATTCCAAATTGGTTGCAACTTGTGACACTTGCATAAAGGGCCGTAAGGTCAATTACTTGAATAGCTTTGAACTTATTGGCAAGATCAGCTCCATAGCTCCAATGCGACGGGTTGCTATGGGTAACCAATCAGATTATAGCGAGTCTCAAAAAATCTCTCCAGAGTTCGTTCTTTTTGACTTTAGATCATAAAACAGAATGATCCCAGTGTTACATTCATAAAGCACAGCGTCCTTGTTATACTGTATTTCAGGCGTCATCGGCATCTGATTGAGTTCTGTTATATACAGAAAATTCATTCCTCATTATAAATCGATTGCTACCATAGCAACCAGAGCAGCATAGGGTGACTGGTGTCTGAGGTGACAGAACGGCATTATCTCAGCTCTGGGCACAGAACACATTGTAATTCCTTTGTAAGTGAATATACACAATGACAGTCACCGAGGGGCAGATTAAACTCCCCCTGACCTGCAATTATCCTTCTTATTGATAGACTGAGCAGAGGTGGCGGCAATTACTGTATCACTAGAATATCCTCAGTCCAGACAGATGAATATGTAGACTGTGTTGCAAGAATGCACAGTGCTTTACGAATGACACATTTAAAATTGTCTTGCACACTGAGGGGGCGTGTCTTGCACACTGAGGGGGCGTGTCTTGCACACTGAGGGGGCGTGTCTTGCACACTGAGGGGCGTGCCTTGCACACTGAGGGGCGTGCCTTGCACACTGAGGGGGTGTTAGCACAGAACAAAGTCGGTCCTTTACCATGTTTTTATATAACGCTATCAGATTACGTAGCGCTTTACAGAGAATATTTCAAATTCGCATCAATCCCTGCCCCATTGGAGCTACATACTAAGGTCCCTAACACCGACATACATACATACATACATACACACACACCAGGGTTAATTTAGTTGGCAGCCAATTAACCTACCAGAAGGCACCCGGGGGAAACCCACGCAGACACAGGGAGAACATACAAACTCCACACAGATAAGGCCTAGTCCAGTGGTTGTCATTTCATAGCCAGAAACCGAACGGCGCAATACAGAGTATCGCTGTAGTGAACCACGCACCCAAGTAACAACTTCCAATACCTGTAGACCAGAACTGCATGTTTTGCACCCAATTAGGGGCAGGCTGCAGTGACCACACCTCCTCATTACAAAGTACAAGACATCGGGGTAGATCCAGAACTATGAACGTCAGTGAATTTACGCAAGCCAATGAAGTCAACGACTAGTCGTAATATTTAAGGATAGTTATCACAATATTTAACGCAAGTGTCCAGATTTACTACCGAGCGCGGGTGAGCGTGTACTCCCCGCTACGCAATCGTAATGCGTAACATAATTCTTGCGTGGGTCTGGATCTGCCCCATCGCATCTATTAAAACGTCAAAGTTTACCAATCAGACAATGTTGCATCGTGAGAAAAATGTGTTGTGCTTCTTAACTCCTCAAACATGAAACGAGAGCGCCAGGTGCTGGCTGCGCAGTCCTCAGTGTGCGGCTTTCCGCTCCGTCTGAGGAGTTAATCAGCAGCGGTTGAGGTTCTGCTGATGATAATGACTTTTATGGGGTCTGTCAGATTACTTGGAGGAGTTCATCTCCATCAGCGCTGCGCGGCTCAGCTGTGTTCCAGCGAGAGGGTAATTGGGAATTAGTGGAGGGTCAGCGCATGTGGAAATATCATTTCTCGGCCTGATGACTGGACTGTTCTCACCCAGCAGCTGCAGCATTAATAACACATTTCTTTCTGTTCACGTGTCATATTTCCAGGGCCAGCGGTAGATCTCTGGACAATCTATGCAAAGCGTTGGCTCGTCGCCCCTCCTTCCTGCTCCTGGCCACCCTTAATATTGCCAGCGTTTACCGCGTCAGAGGCACAGTATGTTACTATGCCGGAGTTGCAAATCCTTGACTTGCTCAGCGGTCATGTCCCGGACAGCTGGCTGGCTTTAGAAGTACAAGTAAGTGTCTCTGCAGGG
Source organism: Limnodynastes dumerilii (assembly GCA_011038615.1). Taxonomy (NCBI): domain Eukaryota; kingdom Metazoa; phylum Chordata; class Amphibia; order Anura; family Limnodynastidae; genus Limnodynastes; species Limnodynastes dumerilii. The sequence continues at coordinate 439,335 of WWET01000299.1, forward strand.
GATTAGCTGAGCCTCCACTCCTGAGCACATAAGCCACAGCAGGGGATTAGCCAAGAAGCGGTGGCTTGTGTGTTCCACAGAGGCTGCCGCTGTTTGCGTCCCTGATCTCCTTGCCACCCCTGCATATTTCCCACATATAGAACGTGAGTTGCGGGGGGAGGGGACTGAGTTTAACGCATACAACATATTCTTGCTCCACGAAGCTTATGACTTATCTTTACTATTGTGCGAAGGTCACGTCAGGAAGACGCCAGAATTTTAGGGAGGCACAACCTATCCGCTTCTCTTGTGTCATGGGTTAGATGACGGGCGTTTTAAGAAGGGGGCCCTTGTGCAGGATCTGTACGTGGGCCCCCCCCCCTACCCTGAGACAGGACTGTCCCGATTCGCAGACCTCAAAAGGGGCAGGGCCTAACTGTACTGTTATTACTATTGATTATTTATAAAGCGCCACAAAGTGTCTGCAGCACCGTATGTATATAGAGCAACAAAATATAGTACAGACATACAGGACAGGGATACAGCATAGTACATAATAATATACAGTACAGACATACAGAACAGGGATGGACGGCATAGTACATAATAAT
>WWET01000299.1:440823-463620 GCA_011038615.1 Limnodynastes dumerilii
ATACAGTAACATCAAACACAACAGGGGACGGCATAGTAGATAATAATATACAATACAGACATACAGGGCAGGGATGGACAGCATAGTACATACTAATATACAGTACAGACATACAGGACAGGGATGGACAGCATAGTACATACTAATATACAGTACAGACATACAGGACAGGGATGGACAGCATAGTACATACTAATATACAGTACAGACATACAGGACAGGGATGGACAGCATAGTACATACTAATATACAGTACAGACATACAGGACAGGGATGGACAGCATAGTACATACTAATATACAGTACAGACATACAGGACAGGGATGGACAGCATAGTACATACTAATATACAGTACAGACATACAGGACAGGGATGGACAGCATAGTACATACTAATATACAGTACAGACATACAGGACAGGGATGGACAGCATAGTACATACTAATATACAGTACAGACATACAGGACAGGGATGGACAGCATAGTACATACTAATATACAGTACAGACATACAGGACAGGGATGGACAGCATAGTACATACTAATATACAGTACAGACATACAGGACAGGGATGGACAGCATAGTACATACTAATATACAGTACAGACATACAGGACAGGGATGGACAGCATAGTACATACTAATATACAGTACAGACATACAGGACAGGGATGGACAGCATAGTACATACTAATATACAGTACAGACATACAGGACAGGGATGGACAGCATAGTACATACTAATATACAGTACAGACATACAGGACAGGGATGGACAGCATAGTACATACTAATATACAGTACAGACATACAGGACAGGGATGGACAGCATAGTACATACTAATATACAGTACAGACATACAGGACAGGGATGGACAGCATAGTACATAAAAATATACAGTACAGACATACAGGACAGGGATGGACAACATAGTATATATTAAATACAATATAACTATAAAAATATCACAAAATTACAATAAGTGTAGCAATCACAGACCGCAAGGCAAACTGTGAGGTGTCAAGCTTGGCAGATCAGGGTGGAGGGGATAGAGCGCAGTGAGAGGGAGCCACCAGGTGGGGATGGGGTAAAAGGGTAGCAGAGGGGGAGCGGTGGAGGAAGGAACAACACTAGGATGGAGGGCACTGCTCACGTGAGCTAACACACTATGTAGGAGGGAAGAACTTACAGAAGATCCGCCCCTTTTTCGGCACTTGAAACGGGACAGTCCCACCACAGGGGAAGGAGGCTCATTCGGCATCTATTTCTTCCCTCTGGAAGATCTTAGAGTGAAGAAATAGATGTCGAATGGACCCCCTTCGCCTGCCACCCATTATAGATACGCCTATGCTTGGTGACCCTTTTTTTTGGTCACAATTAACCCACTCACAACCAAACTGATGGCAATAATATTACATCGCCCCCTGTCCTCCCTGAGGGAGTAGTAGAGACTTGAGGCTAGATTTGTTAAACAGAGGAAAAGGAAAAATGGAGATGTTACCCATAGCAACCAGATTTTAGCTGACTTTTTTTTTTATGTAATAAGAAAATGAGAGATAGAATCTGATTGGTTGCTATGGGCAACATCTCCACTTTGCCTCAGTTTAGTAAATCTCGCCTCTGGAGTTCGGAAGACTTGTGAATTCCCAGAGAGTGGGGAATGATATTGTAAATGTGATACTTGTAGAATAGAAAGCTGTACGGGTGTGATAAATGGTAATATGTAGAGTAGTAGTGAATAAGGATAATCAATCTATGGAGAGCATATGATAGAAAACAAGGCTGCTACAAGAGGAATCCCGTGTTTGAGGCAGGAGGGAATCAGCTTCCCGCAGACTTATAATATTTCAGCTGCTACAGAAAATTGTACATTTAAATTGGCCCAAATCAGTGAAGTCCCAGCAGAGGCAGTTTAATTTTAGCTGTGGACATGACTAATCAGATAATGGGACAATTGGAGGCACTTGTGCCCGCTCGAGAGTCTTTCCTCATTGAATTACAGGCTAATTAACACACCCTCTGCCAGTTGGCAGCATGATACTGCTTAAAGTGGGCGCTGAGACGCGTGAGATTATAAAACAGCTGAGAGCTCCCCCAGTAACGGCGCTGGAGCGACTTCAGGCTTCTGATAACTGGTTATTTTTTTGGGAGGGAGGGGGGGGGTCAGACAGGGATATTTCCAATTTCGCTCACGCATCTGAACGGAGTGCAAGGGCTCAGTCCAGAATTACGAAAAACATAACGGAACGCTAACACTAAGGGGAAAAATAAAAAGATCACTACTAGTCCAAGGGCTAGATTTACACAAACTGACGAAAAGGGAAAGTGGAGATGTTGCCCCTAGCAACCAGATCAGACGCTAGCTCTCACTTTCCTACTACATGCTAGAGCACGCCTGGCCAACCTGTGGCTCTTCAGGTGTTGTGACACTACAACCAGACCCTCCAACATGACCCATTCCATTAGGTACAATATAATCCGCTCCTGAGCTTCCAACTGTCACTCGCCTGGTTTAAATAAATTAACAAATATTTAAAAAACTATTTGTCTCTTCAACAAAGGGGGTTGCCATAGTAACTGACAGTTGGAAACTGAGGAGCAGATTTTTTTGTACCTAATGGAAAGGGTCATGTTGGGGGGGTATGCTACAACTTGTAGTTTCACAGCATCTGGAGAGCCACAGGTTGGCTAGGCCTGTACTAGAAAATGTCAGCTAGAATCTAATTGGTTGCTGCGAGCAATATCTCCCCTTTGTCTTTTCCGCAGTTTAGTAAATCGTGCCCTAAGTGTTCCTCCCTTTCGTCTATACAATCACCTCATTCACCTGGAAATATTTAAATGTTTAATCGTCTGCATGAAAATGTTCTATTACCACGGAGCTTTATTCCCGTAAACCCTAGATAATTTGTGGCACAATATCACTTTTCCTGCTCACTGCTCTGATCGTTACTAAGCCGACAGGTTTTACGTAAATGTAAATCAGAATGAGCAACTTTCTTATGGATTTGTGCAGTATTAATCCCCATAGAACTCGGTGACCATATAGAACACAAGCCATACTTTTACCCAGCAAAATGATAGCGATTACCATGGGCCATGTAATAGACTAGGAATTAAGAGATTAACTGACAGGATTTTTATCCATAGTCTCTGAGAAATCATGTGACCGAAAATTAACTAAAACGATGGATGTAATACCCAATGGCCTGGAGGAGAGGAGGGGGCCACTGGCAGCCCCCATAGAACTCAGAGTAAGCTGTGGCTGGTAGTTTTAAACCGATTGGAGTCCCAGCATAGTATGAGGGATTTCCAAAATAGGGGCATCGGAAAGTTCCTTTTCGGATGTCCCTATTTGGAATACCCCTCCATTTTAGAAATTTTTTTCAGAATGGGTGAGTATGCCGATTGCCATACTCACCCATTCCTTTTTGGAAACACCGCCGCTACTGCAGGACCTGCACCACGGGAAAGGTGAGTAACCTCTCCAGGGTTAGGGTCAGGCTGCAGGGGAGGGAAGGTCAGGGTCAGGCTGCAGGGAAGGGAGGGTTATGGAAGGGGAGGGTTAGGGTTAGAATTAGACAAAGGGTGATCCACAGGGCGATCAGGGCGGTCACCCCAGGGCCGCCACACACAAAGGGCCTCCACAAACATCTAGTCTTTAGCACTTCCATAGCTGTCAAGGAGGATGGATGTAAATGATTGACATCCTCCTCTTAAACACACTGTTCTGCGACTGTGATAGTGCTCTTAGGAGAAAGATTACTAACATCCAGCCCTCTGGACAGCTGTGTTTGCGTGTCATTTTGTGTGTTGGGGGGCCCCCCACAGTTAAATTGCCCAGGGGTCCCCACAAACCTTAATCCAGCCCTGGTTGGCGGCACAGCACCATGGACAGGGACCACATTCCTGAAGTATCGTCATAGGGCCAATCAGAGCTCGCCACGTGACTGCTCCCAGGTGCTAGGAAAGTATTAAATCGGTACTCATGCACAATGTTGAGTAAGAGGACCACAAGCTTACATAATGTCCTATAGAGCACAAGCTTACACTCTATAGGACATTGGGGCCTGATACATAATGGGAAGTGCTCTATATCACACAATGGCGCAGCCAGGATCTATGGTAAAAGTGCTCAGTATGATCCAGTCACACAGCAGTATAAATATATTGTAATAATTATATTATTCTCAACTCCTACTGTGTTTTTTTTTTACATTTCCTATTTATGATCCAAAATATTTCCAGCTTTCACAATTGCCACAATTTATTTCCCTGAAAAAGAAAAATGCAATAAAACCGGGGAAATGGCATTTGTGTGCGATGCTGGCAACGGTAATAACCTGCGCTGAGTACAAGGAGCTAGTTATCAAAAGAAATATTACAGCACCTTGTACGGTAGATCTACTCATTCCTCCATGCTTATACCATCTAAATCTCTTCCACAGCGCCGATCAAGTCCACAACCTTCTTGAAATTATGTGTTAGACGGCTGTGGTGTAATCATACGCATTAGTTCTCATGTAATAAAATCCTGCTTCTGTTTTGTGTCATATGAATGGACTCCTGGTATATAATTCTCTCCTTCTCTGCGCAGTATTAGGTGTGTGTGTGTGTGTGTATGTGTGTGTGTGTGTGTGTGTGTGTGTGTGAGTAAAGGTATTTGGCCCCGATCCCATTTCCCAAAATTGGGAAGTTGATCGTCCCAGGTTCACAGCTGCTGAAGCATTTAGAAGAGAAAGGCACACATAGAGAATGGGGCATTTGAGCGCTAAGTACATAGGTCCGGATTCACAGATAGGTAGTTTTCGTCTTATGTATTACGCTATCTTCGTACCTGTGAACCTGGAGCTGGTTGCGGTGGATGTGGCCAAAATATGGCCTGGGATAATTAAAACCCAAAACATCCCATGGGTGTATGTGTGTAACGGATGACCTAGAACTTTCAATACTGATCGTGGCCCATCAAATGGAAAGGAGAGTTTACAAATAATATACACAAAAATGGAAGCTGCTCAGATCAATTTAATGAAAACCGGTGCATGAAGGCCGGGGGGGGGTAATCTACTTCAACATAAACAAAGGAAATGTCCCAGCAACACCTCCATCAACCAGTAACAGTCTATACCATGCTATCTATAACATAGAAATATATATGACAAGCCATTAGTCACTATCAAGGCCCATCTGTGATAGCGGTCCTAACTCTAAAAATGAGAGTCCCAATATTGGGTCATATATTATGTGTTTTTAAAATGAAAGCGAACTCACCTCAGGAGGCCCCCCTTAAAGCCTTCAAAATAGCTGCTGTGACCAACCCCATCAATCCCCTGAACAGTGGGTTTCCGGTCTCAGGTATGAAAATCAGATTTCCGAAATATAGACAGCCGACAGCTCATTTTCTAAAATAACCTTAATGCCTAATTAGAAGGTTTTCATGATGAATGGATAAGTATGCCGAATTTATTTACTGGCTTTTCAAAACCGGACGCACCCGACAGAACACCCATACCAAACAGGAGGTTAGTCTACAAGGGGAGTCTTAGAGTTAGGCTGTGGGGAGGGGAGTCTTAGGGTCATGCTGCGGAGAGGGGAGTCTTAGGGTCAACCATTCTATCTATAACATACAAATATATATGACAAGCCATTAGTCACTATCAAGGCCGATCTGTGATAGCTTTCCTAACTCTAAAAATGAGGGTCATATATTATGTGTTTTTAAGATGAAAGCGAACTCGCCTCAGGAGGCCCCCCTTAAAGCCTTCAAAATAGCTGCTGTGGACCAACCCCATCAATCCCCTGAACAGTGGGTTCCGTTCTCAGGTATGAAAATCAGATTTCCGAAATATAGACAGCCGACAGCTAATTTTCGAAAATAACCTTAATGCTTAATTAAAAGGTTTTCATGATGAATGGATAAGTATGCCAAATTTATTTACTGGCTTTTCAAAACCGGACACACCCGACAGAACACCCATACCAAACAGGAGGTTAGTCTACAAGGGGAGTCTTAGAGTTAGGCTGTGGGGAGGGGAGTCTTAGGGTCATGCTGCGGAGAGGGGAGTCTTAGGGTCATGCTACGGGGAAGGGAGTCTTAGGGTCAGGATGCGGAGAGGGGATCTTAGGGTTAGGCTGCGGAGAGGGGTGTCTTAGGGTTAGACTGCGGAGAGGGGAGTCTTAGGGTTAGACTGCGGAGAGGGGAGTCAGGGTTAGGCTGTGAATAGGGGATCCCGCATAGAAGTGGAAGGTTAGGGTCAGGCTGTGGGGAAAGGAGGGTTAAGGATTCAGAATAGGATCCCAGACATTCTTCCAAACAGAATACACAAATTGATGGTGCTGAGATCAATTTGTAAGTCCAGCCAAAGGCATTCAAACAGGGGCAGTCTGCATTACCAGAAACAAAGGAAAGAAATGTCTAAGTAACTCTAATCCCAATTTACCGTACATATAAAAGCTGTGGAGAAAGCGCTTCATAAACTGACCTAACCCCAGTGTAGAATATTTATCCATTAGTTTACTTGTATATAAAGATACTCTGAGTGGTGACGGATGGGCAGTTATTGCACCCACCTGAGCTTAATTAAGCCTCGTCTTGTTGTCATGGCTACAGATATTAATGCTGGTTTTTTTTCGGTTGCGGCGGTCCAGAAATATAATGGATTCCTGATGTGTCATTTCTTATTCTCCCTACCTCAATATGATATATGGATGCTTGCATTGTAGATGAGCTTGCAGGTCCATTATCCAGATGGCAGAAACAGCGCATGCAGATGTACCGAGCAAAATAAGTATCTTACATTAGATGCTTTAAGTGATCCGCCATTTAAAAGACTTTTAATATCATTTAATATCATTTCGGAGAGAGTACAAATAAAAATCCATTAGGAAAACTTTAGAACTGAAAGCTTAGTGGAAAAAAAAAAGTTGCAATCACCAATCACTCGTGTTCATCCCATGAAATATAGACATCTGGCTAAAGGGTTATAAACGGACCTTTTAGAATGGGCCTAGGTCTATGCCGCCTGCGTTGGCTTCTCAGATGCAGAGAGGACACCGGATAGGTTGCAAAGATACCTCACCTAAAGGAGGTGCCCTGACACTGGGCAGGTGAGATAACCCAATATAGCTATATTGTGACCTAACCCTCCTCTTTATGTATGTGCTGACACATCAGGTTAGATCCAGAGCTACGTACACTAGCCACTAGCGTAAAAGCGCCCATTAGTACTTACTGTGCATGCACGTAACTCAGAGCATATGGGCCAGTCAATCTTCAATGTAACTACATGCAAAGGGGTGTTCCAACCATATGACACCTGTAATTACACTTCGGAGGCAGGGTGGATGCATTTAAATTATACAGTATGGGCGTGCTTACGTAGGTACGTACGTTAAGGTAGGGTTCGGCAAGCATAAAATGGCCAAAGTACGTATGAGTGAAGGGAGCGCCTAGTAAATACGCTACGTCTTGAAATGCAATGGAAAAGTAGCTTTGGATCTGCCCCATAGTGTAATAGAATGTGTGTTTGGAGCGTCGGACCTCTCCTTTGTTCCTTGTAGTTACACAGTGGTCACTTTGGTCCTTGGCTGCACCTCTCCATTTATATATACACTTGCAAACATTTCATATAATTAAATAGAAGAGCGGCCTTGTGTTCTCTTGTTACCCCCACTAGAGATGACAAGCTGGATCCAGAATTAAGAAGGAGCTTGAAATTAAGGGTCGTATGCAGACAACTGTACGTATAACATATATGTCCAGTGTTTAGCGTTTTTCCTACTGTAGTACATTTTTTATGTTATCTACATATCTTTTCCTTACGTAGATTGCGTAAATGTGGTCTTTCAGCAAATTCCCTCTCTGGCTGAGCACTAGGTACACGTTCCCTCTCTGGCTGAGCACTAGGCACACGTTCCCCCTCTAGCTGAGCACTAGGTACACGTTCCCCCTCTGGCCGAGCACCAGGCCCACGTTCCCCCTCTGGCCGAGCACCAGGCACACCTTCCCCCTCTGGCCGAGCACCAGGCACACCTTCCCCCTCTGGCCGAGCACCAGGCACACCTTCCCCCTCTGGCCGAGCACCAGGCACACCTTCCCCCTCTGGCCGAGCACCAGGCACACCTTCCCCCTCTGGCCGAGCACCAGGCACACCTTCCCCCTCTGGCCGAGCACCAGGCACACCTTCCCCCTCTGGCCGAGCACCAGGCACACCTTCCCCCTCTGGCCGAGCACCAGGCACACCTTCCCCCTCTGGCCGAGCACCAGGCACACCTTCCCCCTCTGGCCGAGCACCAGGCACACCTTCCCCCTCTGGCCGAGCACCAGGCACACCTTCCCCCTCTGGCCGAGCACCAGGCACACCTTCCCCCTCTGGCCGAGCACCAGGCACACCTTCCCCCTCTGGCCGAGCACCAGGCACACCTTCCCCCTCTGGCCGAGCACCAGGCACACCTTCCCCCTCTGGCCGAGCACCAGGCACACCTTCCCCCTCTGGCCGAGCACCAGGCACACCTTCCCCCTCTGGCCGAGCACCAGGCACACCTTCCCCCTCTGGCCGAGCACCAGGCACACCTTCCCCCTCTGGCCGAGCACCAGGCACACCTTCCCCCTCTGGCCGAGCACCAGGCACACCTTCCCCCTCTGGCCGAGCACCAGGCACACCTTCCCCCTCTGGCCGAGCACCAGGCACACCTTCCCCCTCTGGCCGAGCACCAGGCACACCTTCCCCCTCTGGCCGAGCACCAGGCACACCTTCCCCCTCTGGCCGAGCACCAGGCACACCTTCCCCCTCTGGCCGAGCACCAGGCACACCTTCCCCCTCTGGCCGAGCACCAGGCACACCTTCCCCCTCTGGCCGAGCACCAGGCACACCTTCCCCCTCTGGCCGAGCACCAGGCACACCTTCCCCCTCTGGCCGAGCACCAGGCACACCTTCCCCCTCTGGCCGAGCACCAGGCACACCTTCCCCCTCTGGCCGACCCTTCTGGCTGAGCACTAGGCACACATTCCCCTTCTGGCTGAGCACTAGGCACACATTCCCCCTCTGGCCGAGCACTAGGCACACATTCCCCCTCTGGCTGAGCACTAGGCACACGTTTCCCCTCTGGGAAAAAAATGTAAACCTTTGTGCTCCATCTGCATCTTGGAAACGCTTTGGTTGTTATTTCGATTGAATCAAGTACAGCGGAGATAATGTAATTGGAAACTTGGGTGATTGTCAGAGCAAGTTTACGGCTGAAGAAATCGAATGCATTTTTAGCTCCTATTGATTTGATGTACAGTATTTGTAGGAAACTTTGATTGTGGTCAGTGGTGTAACTGGGTTAAATAATCTGGGTTCCCCCTTTCACACTGGCTAAAGCTATCCCGGGAATAACCCAGGTGATCGAAGACCCAAGGCTCCAGACTCGAGTTGACTCATTCACACCGACACACGACCAGTGTTATTCCTGAGTCTATAGTTCAGTGTGAAAGGGGTATAAGATTGTCAGTTTTTCACTCTCTCTCTCGCCTAGATCTTCACATCTACTATAAAGTGTACATGTAGCGACCGCCCTACTCCCTCTCTCTCCCATGCCCATGTACTCACCATACTGACTCTTTCTGTAGAGCAGATCTCCTGCAGACTAAATAGCTGTATTGCACTCCAAGCTTCTACTGCTGCTTTGGCTTTTGGATGGCCATGGCTTTCCTTTGCAGTTTTTCACCCTATAATGCCATAAATCCCCTCTTGGGACTCTGATGCAACTTTCTATGTCCTCTCTAAGACATGTTGGAAACTATAGTTTTTGGCATGTAAGAAGGAATTGGACAATCCTGTGATGCCAAGGGATATATTTCTCCTGTCTCTCTTGTTCCCCTTCATACAGGTTTGTGATATATCCAGTGGTAAATATTTTAAATATTGTTTGTTGGTCTCTAGAATGCAATCTGTATTATATGGCAGCGACTAGTATGCAGTTTGTTTTGTATGACTGTCATTAGGATGCATTCTCTAATGTACGACGTCACTAATACGTAGTCTGTATCGTATGACAGTCACTAGGACGCAGTCTCTAATGTATGGCATCCCTAAGATGTAGTCTGTATTGTATAGCAGTCCCTAGGATGAAGGCTGTATTATAGGATGGTCACTAACATGCAGTCTATATTGTATTGCTGACACTAGGTTGCAGTCTGTATTGTATATCAGTCACTAGCAGAGGTGTTAACATTATGGGTGCAGCCGTTTGGCCCAGAGGAGGGGGGTTTGACCCAAGGAAGCAACCACCTATAGAAGATACACCAAAAGCAACATCGCTAAGGCGTCAGTGCTGTCCTTTGCCTGCAGGACAGGTGGAGGGCAATGAAGGTTAAGGTCCGCTCTGAGTGCTGTCTAAGCCACTATCAGCAGTAAGGGACTGTACTGAGCAGTAAGCATCCTGCGCTGCGGACACCCACATTGCTCACGTACTGGATGAAGATGCCGGCAAGCGTCATAGCTATTTCTTCCACTGCCCCTGATTATGTGTGAACGCAGTTCTGCTGTGTGAAACACATGGAATTTGACTTCTTCTCCCTAAAGTCGGTCACAGATAAAGTGAGTGGGAGAGTTACTGCTTCAAAACAAAACTGCAGGGCTTCTTAGTGAGACGCAGTAACGGAAATATTTCCAATAATAACTAAAAGCTACTAAAAATGCTTCTCTTTCATTAGGTTCTTCTCCAGGAAGCTCGGCAGACAAGTAGGTCATCTACTAAAGATATGTTGCTAAGGGACCAATTCAGATGAGGAATTTTATGCACGTTAAATACTGTATTTAGTTTTATTTTATGCCTCTTTTCTGTGTATGTTCATTTTTTACATTTTTTTATACCCATCATCAATTTAAACAAATTGTCTTATCACACAATTTAATGCAAATGATGCCATTCGGAACTTCAAGATCTTTGGAGCCCACTAGCCACATCTACCCTTTATGATCACCCAAAGGGGAGAAAAAAGGTGAAACAAAAGCCTTCAGGTTCACTGGCCCTTAGCTTTAGTGTTTGTCCGTCCAGAAGCTAAAATCCAAATGGTTCCTACAGGCAATACTTCCACTTTCAGAACTTGAGTGGATTGCACAAGTCCCCATACGTTATTAAATCTGCACCCGAGAATTAGGGTGAAGGATACTGCAATGTGGAACAAGCATGTCAGCGTTACAGTATTCTCAGAGACAGGTGTTGTGATAATGACTCTGTCTGATTGAAAAATGCCAATTAGTGAAGTGAAGGCCAGGGCTGCCATCAGGGGGACGGGGGACACACACGCAGCTGACGGGGGCCCGTCATCATTACAGGGCAAATGTGCAGGGAAGAAAGTCCCTGCACATCGGAAAGATGGTAACGCAGGTCTGCAGGCCCCATTCATGTGACATCACATATGGGGCGGGGCCAGACTAGTGTGTTCCGGGCCCTAGAAGTTCTTAAGGTGAAGGCTACCAGCATGTTAAGTCAGCATTCAGATCATCGGAACGGCAAACTGCACCTTTGCACACAAACATTGCACAGCCTTATTTTTAAACTCTAATTTAGAGATGAGCTATACAACATCCCATTTCCATTTGCATGTTTTTATTTCCCTCCCCCTTGCACTTCTTAATGGTTTTGCCCAGGAGCAAGCTTATTACTTTTTTGTTGCTGTTAATATCTCAATATCTTTTTTTATTTTTGCATCATCCAATATGTCGCAGTTGATTTATAAACAAAACCCCAACAACAATTGTTTCAGTCTCTGTCACACACATCAGTCTGAAATGACTGTATGACTAATGCTAAATACCATCAGAGGCGATATAACAGCCTCTCCCAGGGGGCTCATAGTCTTCTGGTATTCCCTGCTGTTTAATACTCAGGAACAAGTCTCCTACTTGTACAATACAATATCCTCACTAAATGCCATCGTTCTGGCTTATTACCCAGCCCGTGGGACCTATGAGGTGAGCTGGTGACAATTGCTTAGTATTTAATAGGTGTGAGTAATACCACGTTTGCACAATAAGAAGAATGTGTTCATTATAAAGTGCGATCAGAGCCATCATTCCATAAAGTGCTGCTTATCATTCCCAGGGTGTGGGGGACAGATGTAAGGACGTCTCAGGATACAGAGAAAGGAAACTGGTTTTTTTTTTTATCTGGGTTGTATATTTTGCGCAATGTTCTTTAGAATAAATATGCGGATCCGCAATTTTGAAAACTGGCACAGTCACATAGGAAAACATATACTTTGAGTGTGCATCGAGTGTCGCAAATAACACAAACCCAACCAGCCCAAACATTCGATTTCCCACGCGTCCGCAGGTTCAGAATTACAATGTACATCAGAGACGAGGGTCCTCAGGGTCGAGTGTTTCAGACGTGATCTATCGCCATTTTAAGTGGTGACAAGATAGGAAATATTAAGGTGGAGTTCTGTGATCAGGACTCCACGTGAGCCACAGCGGGCCGAGGCAGAGGGTACAGCACTCCAAAAGACGGGACAGGGACTCATCTGTATCCTACCGCCCATATCTGCTGCTGGAGCAGGGCCGTTTCTAGGGGCGGGCGAGCCACGCTATGGGGTGCAATAGTCCTATGCTGCTTGGTTACTCACAAGGGGCCTGATCCAGAGCTACGCTGGGCCGCTGTCCCGTAAGCTCTGGTGCACTTCCCCTGTGGATGGCGTAATTACACACTGTTACGTAGGCTCAAGGCTACCCTAACTTCAGCCGGCGTAGCAGTATGTAATTACGCCAGCCACAGGGGGAGTGTAATATCTTAACCCAACCCTCCCTTCCTAATTTCCCTACCTCGCTCCGCCTAGCTTCCGTAACTACAGCGTAGTTACGGAGCTGCCCGCCCCTTCAACCGTAACTACACTGTAGTTACGGATGCCCGATCCAGGGCTCCCAGAAAAATAGATTACGCCGGGGAACATGTGCCTGGCGCATACGCAGATCGGCAGAAATGCCAATCTTACGCAGCCGCCAGCGGTGTAGTTCTGGATCAGACCCAAGGTGTCATACACCTAATCTGTACATGGAATTATTATTATTATCGTTTATTTATAAGGTGCCACAAGGTGTCCGCAGTGCTGTACAAAATAAATCAAAATACAGTATAGACGTACAGGGCAGGGATGGACAGCAGAGTACATAATAAAATACAATAGAAATATAAAAATATCATAAAAATACAATAAAGTGTAGCAAGCACAGACAGCAAGGCAAAATGCGAGGAGTCAAACTTGGCAGATCAGGGAGGAGGGGATAGAGCGCAGTGAGAGGTTGAGAGGGAGACACCAGGTGGGGATGGGATAAAAGGGTAGCAGAGGGGGACAAGAGGGTACGGAGTAAGGGGGGAGTGGAGGAGGAGGGAACACTAGGATGGAGGGCACTGCTCACGTGAGCTAACACACTATGTGGGAGGGAAGAACTTACAGAAGACATAAGGAGGGGGAAGGAAGTGGACTGCATGAGGCCAACACAGCTGTGATGTATTCCTAAAACAAGACTTGCAGGATGAACATGACATTCTATCCATAACAAGAGAAGAAATGGGTTGCTGTATAGGCCATTGCTTTAGAGGCTGGTCTTTAATGACAAACGCTGCAAATCTTCCAAGGTAGAAAGAACCCAATACACAAGAAGCCTTACTTGTCCATTCTGATCATAGTTTAGCAAATCTCACCAGGGTCAATATACAATTATGCACTAGAATATACGATCCTGTCACAGGGAGTTTCGGGTTTATGGCCAAATCAATATACATATCCTTGTGTAACGAATATCCACTCAATAATAATGACCTGAACTCCTTGTTGTAGTGATCAGAATAAGGTTCAGGGGTATTGAAAATTCATGCTAACAAGGGAAATTAGAGGGGTTTCCCATAGCAACCAATCAGAATGTAGCCATCATTCATCTAGTAACTCCCAGGAAATGAGAGCAAGAATCTGATTGGCTGCTATGGAAAGCACCTCCACACTTCCTGTTGAGATGTTTTAGTAACTCTTGAGAAGTGACGTCACCCCCTTTACTGTTACAGGAAATCTATCCATAAAAGATTATGGTGTTCATGTTTCCAGTAGGTAGAGGTGTTACGGGCCCTGGATGAGAGGAGAGCCTGTAGTAGTTGCTGACTTGCCCCCATGGAGGACACAGCTGTCAGCAAATGCCCAGAGCATTCGGCAACTGCACTGTGACCATGCCATACAGAAAGAGGCATGAGCCCCATACCCTCCAACATGACCCATTCCATTAGGGACAAAATACTCTGCTCCTCAGTTTTCAACTAGCAGTTACTATGGTTACCAGCTTTGCTGAAGAAGCAAATAGTTTTTTTTAAATATCAGTTAATTCATTTAAGCCAGATGAGTGACAGTTGGAAGCTCAGGAGCAGAATCAATTGTACCTAATGGAATGGGTCATGTTGGAGGATCTGGAGCCCCCCTCCGCCCCCCTTAAATTCAAACTCGCACTCGCTTCATATCGAAGGTGCCCGAGTCAGCCTATTATAGTCCCTACATCAGTCATATCCTACGTATCTCTATGCAAAGATCTATAAAGACTTCACATGCAATGCAGTGACTTAATTAAAAGGATATTTTGATGACACAATCTCATTATAGAGCTGGCTGCATATGGTTCCCTTCTCATCTAAACTGCCGTTTAATCCAATCTAAATACTTTAAGAGTTGAAAATAATTTATGCTTTTTCTTTTTTACTGTATTAATTGTTCAGTGTCGACATAACTAGGATATAAAACTGAAGGCAGTATTCCAATAGCTATCGAGGGTCGTATTCACACCTACGTGTAAGTGCAGACAGATCCGCACCTTACTCACCCTTCCTGCCGCTAACCTGCCCCACGAGCATCATAGGGCTACCTTATCTAACCGTGCGAAATTCTTAAGAAGTAAACTCCGCATGGACATTGCCTCCCCCCCATGCTAATCTAAATCCCCCTCCCACTTCTACCTAATCACTCCCCGAGGCGGCTTAAGGCCGCCTCTTTCTTACTAGGCTACTAACCTGTACATAGATTGCGTATATGACCAACTACACATGCGTAGTACTGTAGATCATATCGGGAAACTCCGTGAATACGGCCTCTAATCACAATGGGCTGGATCCAGACTTAAGTCAGTGCTTGAAATGAGTTACTCCTGGGCTAAACCATGGTGATTGCAGGGGGAGTCAAGGTAATTGTATTCTTTGCATGCAGGGATAGATCTTTGAATTGCTTACTGCACACAGATACTGACCAGCGTTACTATTACACTGAGCACGGTGACTGATCAGTATATAAGGACTTGGTGCTTTGCACAGAGAATAAGTATTCTAACCTCTCTACTGTAACACCACAGGCGTGGAATAAATACAGTAATGAATATTTACACCAAGCTGGGTATATATTTCCCATTCGCCATTACTAGCTGGATGAGATCCCTCCTGTATCAGGGAAATCGGGTCCTGCTTCACTGGGATTACAGAGGAGAGAATCGCTGGCCATGGAAATTGCTTCTGCATAATCCCCAGTTTGCAGCCAGCTGTGCAAGGCGCAGCCAAGAATTTAAATATAGGCTTTGTCTGTGAGGATTACAAGAAAAATAGAGCGATGAAATCAGTGTTATTTTCACAGGAGAGCTCTGCTTTGTAGCCCTAATAAAATTAATGCTTACTAATTTGTTCCTGTAATTGCAAAGATTTGTGCCGTGCGTACAGGTAGGACACCGCCGGTGTTTGTAGCGCAGAACAATATGAATGGATTACCCAAATTGCCGTAATTAGCAACTGCTGGATTGGATTGTCCGTAGAAGTCACAGATAATTTATGCTTTGGGAGTAATGTATCTAAAGTCAGCAATTTTGTTTTGTCAACAGAGCTTCTATTTGGAATGGTAATTGTACAGTAAGAGGGGGTTTTAAAGCCGTTCTATGCGATCATCCATTCAGTACGTGTTTTTGTGCATGTGGAATATTGAAGGTAGGGTTATGCATGCAAAAGGGCTGTACGTGCAAGGGGAACGCAAGAGGTGTACACTCAGATTGCACATACAGAAGTATAGATCGCAAATGCCGTACATTAGCCCCTGATGCAGAGGCCAATTTATTGAATCCGCTCTTTATGCTGCATTGTGCAAAGAAAATGAGATACAAAATGCAGACAGTTTCTTTTAAAATGAATGGGTGACTATGCAGAAAGTAGATCTTACGGAAGGATACTTACTGGGCCGGGACAAGCCCAAATCTGGAACATTTTCTTCAGCAAACATCCCAAGAAATGAACAAAACTATAACTTTACATCAGACATTTAAACCTTCTCAAAAGGGTCATCTGACCTGTGTATTGACAAGGCTGATGTGATCAACTTGCATTATCCTAATTTCTATTTATGATCTATACACAATCCTCTGCCAGTTACGAGTAAAGGACTTTCTGCAAAAATAACTCCAGACCAGAGAAGTGAAAATTGTGTGGCGGTTCCTAAGATGCTGCCTGTATAGAATGGAGGTCACTAGAATGCTGTCTGTATTGTATTTGGACATCACTAGGATGCTGTCTGTATTGTATTTGGGCATCACTAGGATTCTGTCTGTATTGTATTTGAAGACCACTAAGATGCAGTCTGGATTGAGTAGTGGTCACTAGAATGCTACCTGCATTGTATAGAGGTCACTATAAACATGCTATTAAGGTTCATACATTTTTGTTAGCCCAGTCTATAGTTGATCATGCCCAAATGTGACCACTTGCAGATTTTTTTTCCTTAGCCCATTGAATTCACTATCCACCCCTGTGCACAGTAGTCAGAATTGCATCTTATGGAATGGAGGATACTAATTTAGTAACCCCCCCCCCTTCTCCTCTATGCAAGTTGCTGTCACTATACATCACAGAACTGTGCTTAGAATGGAGACACCGCAGGGAAATAAAATCACAGAGTCCCTATAGACATGTCAATCATTCCGTGTTTAAATGCCCTCTAGACACTGGTGCTGCAGGCAACTGCATAGGTTGACCCTGACTAGTCCCAAGTCTGCCGAAAGGTTACAAACACAATGCTTGTTTTCCGTTACCAAGGGCGATAAACAAACCCACATCCTCGTCCCTCTTTCCACCGAACACTCACAACGAATGGACCTCTGTTTACGTGAAACCCTCCTGACAGGCTCGGAAATCAGCATTAATTGGCAGCGACTCTGAATGATTCAGTTTATTGATGCTGCCGACCCGAAGCCACAAATCTGTTACAACTACCGCACACAGCTCACTCCTAAGTGATTTATCTGCCTCTGGATTGTGTAACTATTCCCGTCTAGCAGGGTTATCAGCGCCCTGTAGGAGCCATTAACATCCCTGTCTCCATGCATAAGGATCAGACGTTAAATCAATATTATATGCAGATTAAGAAGGACTGAAGAGACGAGAGAGATGCTCATTTCTCCTGCTGATGATGCCATTTCCCGCTGGGTTTACTCGGCCACTTTCAGCGGAGAAACAAGATCGGTGTACAAAAAAAAAAAAACTCATCCGGAACTTTCCAGGACTTGGCATGAGACAGTTCTTACCATTTCCCTGATAAACTCATTCATTGCTTATATAATTAATTGGGGTATATGATTTTTTAAAATTGTTTTTATTTTATTTTTTACCCTGCAAGAGAGGCGGGGTTAGGTATGTAGATGATGTCAAGTGGGTGGTGGCATTCACTTCCAGACGCAGATCTGTGCAGAGAACGCAAGGCAGGTCTCTCACGTGTGGACATACAGACCTCTATGCGCACGGAACACACACACACGGTGGTCTGGATCAGGCCCTCAGTTGTTTATCCCTTGGGTATACATGTAATGGAATGTCAGTGCCATATATGGAAAGACATTGCCAACCGTTTCAAGTCCCGATGATCATTAGCATTCATGCTTAAGCTGAGCACACACCAGGACCTGGACTTAGAATGGCGTACGTCAGGGTACTGTATTCAGAGCGGTCCTGAAATATAAACTCCTATTTACTCGCTTTGGGCCAGATCCTGACACCCGCACACATGTAATGTGTAGTTACGCTCCTGTAGCGGGGAATACATGCTCCCTACACTCCCGCTGTCAGTAGTAAACCTGGAAACTTACGTGTCTAGATTCTTACCTTAGCCTTTACAACCATTCGGCTGTATATTAGTACTTATGCTGTAGGAACATCTGGCACGTGCATGCAGAGATGTTCCAAGAGAGGGGAGTTACGCAAATGACTTGCATAAGTTCCCTGTCAGACTTAGTTCAGGATCCAGGCCCTTTGAGCTCTCAATGGACTGAATTACCTGGGGCACTGTCGGGCCCAATAGCAAGAGTGCAAGCAGATATCTGCAACTTGCTCCTCCCTTTCCCGGTCTGTCCCACCATCAGGATCCTGCCTCTGGAACTTCATGGGGCTTGCTCCATGCATAGGGCTGCTGGCTGATAGGCAGACAAAGAAAGATATTCCCCAGTTGCTGTGATGGTGGATTGCACACAGCACCGTTCCCTATCTGCCTCACAACCATTAGACAGGGAATGGCCATCAGCATGCTGATAGGTCAATTGCTCCAGCCATCCACCAATCAGATTGCTGACAGCCATTCATTGAGGGGTAAGTTAATAATGTTTTTATTTGTGTGTATGTGATGTGTGAGAGGTGTGTGTGTGTGTGTGTGTGTGTGTGTGCGCATGTGATCTGTGAGAGGTGTGTGTGCGCATGTGATGTGTGTGTGTGTGTGCGCGTGCAGTGGGGGGGTTTTGGAATAGAATATTTGTACCCACTTACTTGTATTTGCTCCTCAGTCTAAAAGGTGCCAACCATGAGCTCAGTTCTTCCAATATCTACTTTGTGTTTCCCCCTAGGCCCCACCCACATCCATTCACCAAAAGGGTGAAACGCGTCATTATTTGTAACTCAGCATGAACGGACACGATTATGCCTCTACACTGAAAGGAACACTCCTAAAGTTGTGTTCAGCCTTAGACTTGCTCAAACAAAATGTACTGCAAAACTCAGTCTGCATGTGCCACTTACTGGCCAGCCAATGCACCACCTTGAACTCTGAACCCAACAATTGCATTCGACATACCGTTAAAAAGTTATTGGTTATTGGAAGTTGGTTAATATCGAAAACAGTGGCAAAAATTTAAAGTAAACAAAGAACTGAAAATTGGGGCAGTTCCTGCAAGATAATTATTTGCAGAATGATAAGTAAATCCAGAAAAATTCCATGGAAATATACATTTTCCGCTCCTGTGATCATCTCTAACAAAGCAGGAAATGAGATTCCGCTGTCATACTCCATTTTATGTTACATTCCAAATTTCCAGATTGGGAATAGCCAAGCACTTAATGAGATAAAAAAGATGAACTGATAATGTACATGATGTTCAATGGCCGGGAAAAGGGTTTTATCTGCAGGCTGTAGCCGTGGTTGTTATTATGAATAAGAAATTTATTTGTCAAGATCTGAGCAAGTTTCCTGCTGGCGCGAATTACTCATGAAGATCGCAGGTGAGGATGTAGGAAAATTTAATAGGGCGACTTTGCCGACCGCAATCAAGTATTCTCCTCCCAGCACTTTGAGCGAACGGAGGAAGCTAGCTTACATTATAGCAGGTGTAATGGACGCTCAACACGCACATAATTTCAGACGGCTGCACTGCGAACAGGAGACGTTCAGACAGCAAAATAAAACAGGTTTCAGTTTCACATGGAGAAAACGATGTTGTACCAATGCCATAAGCGTTTTATCTGGTCATTAATGGATACAAGTCCCGCTAACATTTCCCTGGTATTTATATTGTACAGTAATGGCTTGGCTAAGTCCTTGCATACAATCCTAATTTACGCAAATCCTCGTACCCAGACCCAGACCCATTGGAACAGGAGTTGGGGGAATTTGCCTCCCCTCCATATGCGAACAGGGCGCTGTCCGGCAAGATCCGGGGGGCCATATAAATTTATCAGCGATCTGTCAGCTGGCGATACTTAAGTTTCGCTGTGTTGCGGTCTGGCAGACCATTGATTATAGGACTGAAATGTTGGAATTTCAGTCATATAGACTCACAGTGTGAGTGCATGCCACCCGATGCTTCTCCTCCAACACATCTGCTGAAGATGCGGAGAGCATCAGCAGCATCACAATAATCCAGAGAGTCAGCGCATGTCACAGAGGAGCCAGGAAGACATCGGACGGTAAGTGAGCGGAGGTCCTCAAACCAAACCCAAAGTCGGACATAAACTCTCAATAATACAGCTGCTGAACGCTGAGTGAGGGTCATATCGCACAAGGATCACAGCAAATTTCATAACATTCATCTCTATAAACAGGAAAGTGTAATGTTGGGGGCCTGGAGCATTCTGTCATTTCACCTGATTCTCCTCCTTAAACCCAAACGAGTCGGATTCAGACCCCTGCACACTTTCCATTAATGTGGGGGTATGAAAGTCCGCACGGAAGAGGCGACTGAACTCCCCCTGTCCCTCCTCTCTCTTGTTCAGAGTTATGGACATGTCTGTGTCCACAACCCACCCTTAACTTCTCCGCATGGATCTGCTTAGCAACGCCCTGTTTGCCTAATCTGCATGGCAAACCCCACCTCCATTGCAAGCTTTTGCCCCGCATTCATTGCAGGCTTTTGCCATGTGGAAGGCAAGTTAACTCCTTTCCACCGCATGGAAATTCGTTTCGTAACATCTGGTGCATGCATGCCCAGATGTTGCTTGCAAGGTTACTTACGCAAGCAGCTGAAGTCCCATTGCGTTATTAAGCGTGGATCTGACCCAACTGCCATAACCTGCGGCTATGAGTAATGCTCTACATGTCTATGTAGGATGGTCTTCTAGTTCCCAGGTCAGTCTTGAGGTTATTTGTGCCAATGATTTTACTTTCCCAGCAGGGGCGTTTTAAGAAGTGAGGGGGCCCGTGTGCAGGATTTGCACAGGCCCCCCCCCCTCTGTCCCTTACCTGAGACAGGACTGTCCAGTTTTGCGGGCTGAAAAGGGGACGTGGCTTAACGGGCCCGTTAAACCCCGCCCCTTTTCCCACACCGCGAATCGGTACAGTCCCCCTGCAGGGGAAGGGGGACTAAGTTGGTGTCTATTTCTTCCCTCCGGAAGATATTAGAGGGAAAAAATAGATACTGAATGGCCCCCCTTCCCCTGCCAACCCTGGGTGCAGGATGCATGCCACAGGGCCCCCTGTTCTGAGGGGCCCGTGTGCACTGCACACCCTGCACCCATTATAGATACGCCAATGTTTCCCAGCATCCCTTGGGGGTGCCGTATTATACACGTCTTTAAGATTTACAGCCACATGCAAAAACCAAACACATTAGTGACTCATGAGGCGCAGAAATGTCAGCTCTCCGAATCCTGATCGGTGGGTATTTTGCTTTTTAGAGAGGCGAAAGCCAGTGGAATTATCAGGCGCGATTCCTATGCATACACAATTTTTTCCGCCATTCTCCCTTCACAAAGGGATATTTTTCCTGCTGGCATTTGCATAACTTAGAATATAAAAAAAAAAAAGTGAATGTGAAGATTTAAATAAAAAAAAAATAAAAATAATAAAGTCAACGTCAGAATAGCGATGGCTCGGTGCAGGCCTATAGATCCGTTTAATTGGTTGTAATTTCCAAACCAAATAACTGTTTAATCACGATCCTCCATTACAGGAAATTTTCATTAGTGTCTCCATAATAATACGTCTTAAACGGATGTTATTTCCGAGGCTGATTTCTGACATCCTATACTGCAGTGTTTAACTGGCAGATCAGTCGCTTCCGAGACCTTGTTAAAGTTAATGACTACACCATTAATTAATGCACAAACTCTGAAGGCTTCTAAATGCATATACATTTACATACATAATAATAATATATACACACCTTCATTCAGCTGGGTGTACACCGCTGCAGATCACAGGCTCTATGTGACAACAGCGGCAGAGCTGCTATGAAATGAACGAAGCGTAAGCTTCAGGATAGAATCATAAGCCAATGGCTTGAAGTACTTAACATTGACCATGTGATGTAGCAGGTAGCAGTCCTGCCCACCCGTCACGCACAGCATAAAAATGTTAAATTGTTATTCCTTTTTAAAATCTCTCTGAACTGGCAGCTAAGATGGCTGCCAGTCCCACACATTCTTGCTATATCTGCTGTTATGTGAATGTAGAGCAGGAAAAAATAGGATGAGGAGAATTTAGCAGTAGGCAGAATGGCCAGAGCTCAGACCGGCATTCCAAAACCTCTGTGAAAAATGATCCACCATAAATAAAAAAGTCCTGATTACCAAGCATCTAACCAATGGGATATAGATAGATTAGAATCATCTCATAGGATCGCTGCTTTCAGAATTGTGCTAAGAAAACTCCCACAGTCCCTGAACATGACCAGGAATATGTGATATCAGCTAATTCTATTCATTAGGTCTGTAGCAGGGGCTCATTACCAGGCAATCAAGGTAATTTCCAGGCAGGTCACCTCATGCACAGCGACACAGGCAGCAATGTACAGAGAGACAACAATGACTGAAGGGACAAAAGAGAATAGAAGGCCACAAACAGAGCTAGCGAGGCCCAGGGCGAAAATATGATTTGGCGCCCCCCCCAAAAAAAAAAATGCACCAGGCAGGTCATGCACAGCGACACAGGCAGCAATGTACAGAGAGACAACAATGACTGAAGGGACAAAAGAGAATAGAAGGCCACAAACAGAACAGAGGAGGCCCAGGGCGAAAATATGATTTGGCGCCCCCCCCAAAAAAAAAAATGCA
>WWET01000299.1:489336-507540 GCA_011038615.1 Limnodynastes dumerilii
GGTTGAATTCCCGGGTCTTCTGACACGGGTCCACCGGAAGTGCACCTTTCACATCTCCACGAAATACCCGGGATTTTGCCGAGACCCGGGTTTTTGGCGAAAATCCCGGGTATTTCATGGTGTTGTGAAAGGGGTATTAGAAACAGCTCAGGAGTGTATGATTCATCACCCAATAACAGTAAAATTAATTACAAAGACCTACTAAAAACATGTTTACTCATTGCAATAGCGATATAATTAATTTAACCAAAAAAAAAAACAAAAACACAAAATAGAACAAAACATTCACTTGTGTGTCACAGTTGCAATTATTGTTAAAGTACAAGGTGCATTCTCAAAACAACTCTTCTGAACGAATCCTACAATAGACTGCTCGTCAATAAGATTTGTCAGCATCGGATAGTCATTTGGCGCCGATTGGATGAACTTAATTGTACATTCTTCAGGCTCTGTCACATCAGCCGTCTGTACAAAACAACGGCAAGTCTGAGAGCCCTCTCATTGTGCCAGGCTTCCTACACTTAATTCAACAGAGAGGAAATTTGGAATACATAGTCCTACGTATTGTAAGGAGTGCGTCAACAGAAGAGTAAAACTATTGATTGCCTCGAGGACAATGGACCCGTTGCTATGGAAATTTTCTGCCTCCTTTTTAGCAGGAGTGTGATTGTTGCCAACTGCCGGCCATTATTATCCATAATTGCTTGATTACCGTTGTACATTTGAATTGTTAACTCTAATATGGCCAGTTGTCAGGTAAAGCTCACTCGTGTTTCAGAACAATCTGACACACAAGACCATTATTATGCCCTTAAGCGGTTTATTAACATAGGAACAAGTGTCAGAATTGGACCGGGGCTAGTGTGTGCGTGGGAGCAAATATAGAGCCTTGTCAATGACTTATGTAACTATATGTAGAGAAACAAAACACAAGCCCCAAAAACTAACAATTTAAGGGGCTGATTCAGAGTTGCACAAGTGTAGACCTGAGCAATACCATGTTGAATTGCAAGGGGAGGCAAATTTAAATTGTGAAACTAGAATTAGATTTAAGAGGTAAAGTCAGGCTAGCCTGCCCCTCCTCCACTTAACATCCTCACTGCATCCTACATCTATCCCTTCTTCTTCCCAGCAATGCACTTCCTTTTCCCTCCTTTGTATTCTGTAAGTGAGTTAGCTTATGTGAGCAGCCCCCTCCATCCTAGTGTTGTATCCGCCACTTCCCCTCACTCCATACCCTCTTGTCCCCCTCTGCTACCCTTTTACCCCGTCCCCATCTGGTGGCTCCCTCACAACCTCTCACTGCGCTCTATCCCCTCCTTCCTGATCTGTCAATCTCGATACCTCACATTTTGACTTGCTGTCTGTGCTCGCTTCACTTTACTGTATTTTTTGTGATAGTTTTATATTAATAATGTATTTTATAATGTATTAAGCTGTACTAGGTACTATGTATTTTGTAATGTACTATCCTGTCTATTCCTGCCCTGTATGTCTGTACTGTATTTTGATGTATTTTGTACAGCGATGTGAACACCTTGTGGCGCCTTAAATATAAATAATATTATTATATTATTATTATTATGTGCAGCTCATACAGACCAACCTAAGATTGGTACTCCCAGAGATGGGCACAACATCAGTGCTGGGACATTTAGGCCCAAGCTAAAATTTGGTAGCAGAAATATATGAATTTCTTCCAAATTTTAACTGCTGGTGTTGTGAGTTTTAGATTTACAATTTCCCTTTAAGTTATAGTTATAGTGGAATAAATATTAAAGAAAAAAAAGTTATTTATGGCAACCAATGTAAGATCACAATTTATTCATAAAACGCATAATTAAAGCACCCTATTGTAGGAACTGGACTTGGACAGGCCATTTCCACCTAATAGAAGCTGTCAGTTTGAAATGACAAGAGGACAATATGAGGCTTATTGTCTGCCGATTGTAATTACTGATGGCATCACACACAGGAATTATGCATGAAGAAGAGGCCTCTCTTTCATTTGTTGTCAGTGGTTGTGGTTAGAATAGAATACAGTTATCAGATGCGGTCAGACATCTACATTCAGCCCGCAGCAAAACAATCAGTAAGATCTGTGGTTTAAAGGGATTTACCACCTTCAGATAAAACTGATAAGTAAAAGTTGCATGAGGGCAAACCAATCAGTCTCTATTATTTAAAGAGACTAAAGGGTAAAAAAAAACAACTAAATCCAACTGTAATAGAGGTAAAAATATCAGAATTAATATGGCCATACACAGACAGATAATGACTTTAATTAGATCTCTACAATTAGCAGCGTAAAGTCCTTTAAATCTTGAAGATAAGTCTCTCAGCGTGTGCAGGGTCACTTCAAGGTTGTTTGACTCTGCGACATGGGACCGGATGTTGATTTAGTAGGTGAGGCATGCAGCTCGCTGAAAGTGGCCACAATCTTTGTGTGCGCATGCGAACGCTACTGTCCTCCAGCACAGACCTTGATCCGGATTCACAGTTACGTATTTTTCGTTTTACGTACGTCGTTTTAAGAATTGAGCTACTAAGCCTACACAGAGCGCTGATCGTTGTTTTAAGTTGTCAGGCTCTGCCAGCTTCTATCAGACAGCGGCCCCACCCAACTCCACCCCCCAGTCTCAACCTAGTCCCGTCCATCCAGACTCAGGCCCCGCCTCCTTGCTATGGGGCCCTGGGTGTCTCACCTTCCGCTCCTGATAATTAGGAATGCATGGTGACCCGATAGAGGACCACCACAGTCTGAAATGCACTGGCAAAATACGATCAAATCTGGATGCAATCCAATGGTCTGTTAATTGTTGCAATAATCTTTCAGTGTATGGCCAGCTTAAGAGGACAGAAGCCAGGAAACGGAGTTAGCGAAACAGTCTGTGGGTGCAGCAGATGAGGCAGAAGGTGCAGTAGCAGAGGGAAGAATCAAGGATATTGGGAATCGTTTGTTATTCCAAGTGTTTATTGCAGAAGTTTATTCCACATACTATGAGCTACTAAGATAACGGAGACTGACAACAATATTACTGTTCGCTGGAGAGGAAAGGGAGGCTTGCAGGTGCTGCTCACACTGGTATAATTGCTGATTCAGGAGATTCCGGAGGAAATAGTTGCAGCAGTATGTGAAGAAATAGGAGCTTGCAGATATTAAAGTGCTTTATGAAATCAGCGGCAAACATAAGAAGGCAATAAAGCTCTTTACTCCCCCCACAGTACATGTTGCGGTGATATAGATCTCTGACTAGTGGGGAACACACGGTATAATGGAAATGTATGATTAACGTGAGCCCTTCAGCCACAATCTGAATGCACGAAAATGACATTCAGGATAAATTTACCCAAAAAAAGTTTTTTTTATTATTATTATTACAGTCATTCTTTTATACCTACAAAATGCTCAAGCAGCAAATCTATAACCTTTGTCTTACAGTACCTGAGGCAATAATAATTGGCATAAATCACCACCTCAAGCCCAGCACGGAAAGTTTTGCCGACTCTCTCATGATACCAGGAGAAATGCCCTAATTTTGTGAGTCTCCCAAATAACTCAGGAGAATTGCACAATTACGTCAGGGCTGCCAACTCTCCCGGAATATCCGGGAGACCCACAAAATTTGGGCCGTTCTCCCGGTATCCCAGGAGAGCCGGTAAATCTCCTGCATGCCCCGACACCCAAAAAAAATCACCCGTGTAATCCCTAGTTACTAGGGATGGGCGGGACTTGATGATGTCACACTGGTGATTAACAGGGGGTGGTGCTTATTGACAATTTGCATAAATCACATCATTAAACCCCACCCACTCACTGTAATCTATGGCTCTATGGGAAGCTTACAATAGTCGGCAACTCTGAATTACGTACACACACACAAACCTTGGTGCATCTTAATGACAATTAACAATGTGTTTCTTCATCACACTAAACCCCCAATACTTCATACCAGGGGTTCTCATCCAGTGGCACTAGTACCAATGGTACTACTTGAACTACTATCTGGTGGTACTTGGGTGATTGGGTAAGGGGATAATATTGGGGGTTGAATAACATATGTAGAAAACATTCCTCAAAGTGTTTGCAAAAAAAAGCCCAAAATAAATAAAGAGCCTGCATAGTACCTTGTAATCCTCCAAAACAGATGGAGAACCACTATACATTTTCCAATCCGTTAGCAAGAAACCACTTACCCTTTCTGTATCTGTGTTCCAAAATAATTAGGAGGTTATCTCTGCCAAGATTTAAGCAACACTGGACTAATAATCAATTCATTCCATAGGGGTGCAGTAAAAGCACACAACCCAGTGCATGTCTACCTACCTGCAGCCACATTGTAGCCTTTTCCTGTGCTGGAGAGAAGGACTTCATTCAGCTCAGAGCCTGGATTCAGCCTGTGATGTCATCACTCCTCGCCCAGATTTGGTCATTGACTGAGGGCCTTGTTTACATTAAGGGGCTGATCCAGAGTTTGGGAGTAAGGGAAAACCAGGTGCAAGTGTACAGCTCAGCTAAACCATTTTGCAGTGTGAGGGGGGGGGGCTAATACATTTTCATTCTTTTGCATGCAGGAAAAATACTTTGGTTTTGCACATAGAACTCAAACACTGCATAGCTTTTTAAATTAGAGTTCAGCTAAGAAACCTCTCCTCTCAACTCTAATTCTGCTTTCACTATGTAAATGTGCCTCCCCTTACAGTTCCACATGGTATTGCTCAGGTCTACACTTACACCTAAAAAAAAAAAAAGGTGTAAGGGAGCTTTGAATAAGTCCCTAAGTCTGGGGTGTGAAATTACTGCAGGAGGATTGGTTTTTCAGCTCCAGTTTGGGTCACCATCAGGGCTTTATTTATTTAATATGAATTCTAAAACACATAGTACAAGCTGAAACACTCCAACTGGAGCCTTCCACAGTGCTCTGATACTGAGCTTCCCACTTCATTTATTGATACAGTCACCTGGATTAGATTAATTAAACGATATCTTCTAACGATATTAATTGCATTAATAGATGACACGGGGCTGATTCAGAGTTGCACCTTTTTTTTAGGTGTAAGTGTAGACCTGAGCAATACCATGTTGAATTGCAAGGGGGAGGCAAATTTACATTATGAAACCAGAATTGGAATTAAGAGGCGAAGTTTCTTTGCTTAACACTGTTTTATAGAATAAGCATAAAGCTAGGCAGTATTTGTATCTATGTGTAAAAGTAAAGTATATTCCCTGCATGCAAAAGATTTTAAATTAACACCCCTTACTTTGAAAAATGGTTTAGCCGAGCTGTATCCTTGTACCTTTTTTACCCCTACTCCCAAACTCTGAATCAGCCCCAGGAAGTTCTGAAGTAGAGGCTTGTGTACCTGATGGTTCTATGGTCTGACACCCTAAAATGACATTACACAGCCTCACAGTTCAGATATTAGATCAGTGTTCCTTCCAATCTTTATGCATATCTATACTTAAATATGGATAGTTTGATATGTGCAACAGTCATTGTGATGGAGCCATCCTGAAAACCTGAATTGGAACTGGAGAGACGGAAGGGGTCTCAAGTCTGGTTTTTTAGAATACTGAATTACATTCTACCCAATGTGTGGTCATCTACAGGCAATAAATGCATATATTTACTGCTAGGTGCCTATTACTAGTTGCTAGAAATCCCTTGGATGTTTTGAAGCTGGTAGTGTCCATTCTTGCAAACCTTCTTACTTAATGGGCTGGATCCAGAACAACGTCTGTCGCCCATAGAGTGCTGAGTGCTGTTTAAAGCCTCTAGACAGATTCTATCAGGCAGCAACCCCGTCCAGCTCCGTTCCCTGCCCCAACCTGGCTCCTCCTACTCCATATCCTTCAACAGGACCCATTCCATTGGGTACAAAATACTCTGCTCCTCAGTTTCCAGCTGTCTGTTACTATGGTAACCACCTTTGTTGAAGAGACAAATATTTTTTTAAATATCAGTTAAATCATTTAAACAAGGCTGCTGACTCTCCCAGAATATCCGAGAGACTCACGAAATTTGGGCCGTACTCCCGGTATCCAGAGAGAGTCAGCAAATCTCCTGCATGACACCCAAACAACCACCCATGTAATCCCTAGAGTTACTAGGAATGGGCAAGACTTGATGATGTCATCAAGTCCTGCCCACCCCTTTAACGATTGGCAGGGACGGGGCTTAATGATGCAATTTGCTTAAATTGCGTAATTAAGCCCCGCCCCCTCGTGGTACTCTATGGCCTCAATAGTCGGCAACCCTGTATTTAAACCAGGTGAGTGTGACAGTTGGAAGCTCAGATGTGGAGTATTGTGTACCTAATGGAAGGGGTCATGTTGGAGGGTCTGCTACTCCTGCCCATTCAGACTCGAGCCTCACCTCCTTGCTATGGGGCTCAATTCTGTCACCTTCCACCCTTGATGCTCGCAATAGAGCAGCCCTGGCCAAACGGTGGCTCTCCAGGTGTTGTGAAACTACAACTTCCAGCATGCTTTGTCAGGTATCAGCTATGCCTATGCAGGTAAAACATGCTGGGACTTATAGTTTCACAACACCTGGAGAACCACAGCACCTGCTATTGAGTTTGACTTGCGCACTCACTGGTGTATTCTTAATCGCCGTGGAAAGTCCGGCTTGCTATTTGATGTCAGTCATGCTGTCCGCCCTGGTTCTCGGTGCATGACGATGTTTCCTATTTCTATCAGACGCTTCTATTTTCCTGGCTTCCTTGAACTTGCGTGACTAATGCGATTGAACAAATGAAGAGCATGCAGAATTTTTCAGGCGATAAGTTTGCATTTAATATGCTGGTTTAATAAAATGAAGAGAATATTTAATTAATAAACAGTGATCTGCCATAAAGCACGGGCATTTGCAGCTCTTTCATGTTACGCATTTGAATTACATTTGTTTAATTAATTATGTTTGAGGGTTTTTTTTTGCAGCCTTCATCCTTCACCATCGCAGTAGATATTTATGTGCTTCGAGGGGTTTAACCCCACAGTCACTTTAGAAAGCTGTAGTTTGCTGCTTACAAACAAGGTTTTGGGGTGAAAGAGAGTTAATTTACATAGAAACACAATTTCCCCAGCTAACAGTACATGGTTTATTTAGAAATAGAAAGTAACGGCAGATAAGAGCCACACGGCCCATGCAGACTGCCCAGTTGTTAATTAAAAACTACACTGACCCTAGACCCTAATTGACCCATAATATAGTTAAAGATTTAGGATATCCTACCATTCTTGAGTAACTCTGGGTTTCATGCCGGTGCAGCCTCCTACCCCTTTAACTTCTGGAAAAATAAAGGTGTTATATCCATAAATCACTTTGTGAACAAACATGAACGTAGAGTATTGTCATATAGAGAATTCTCTGACAGCCATAGGGATTTGAATGTGAGTCAGATGGCTTTTTTTGCAGGCTACACATTATACAAGCTTCGTGGTCTCAGGTTTCACAAATGAAGACTGGAACAATGAACTGGATGGTTGTTGGCCCGTCCTCTCAGAGTGAGAGCAGTTTCGTGCTATTATAACTTCCTTAGAGATCAGCTTGACCATAGCGCCTCCTCGTCAGGATTGGCATCAGGAGTGTTTCCCAGTTTGACGTGTCCTGATATACTAAAAGCGTTTGTAAGATCTTGTCGCTTGTTGCCCTCTAGTATGTACATGGAACTGTTTCTTAACACATTTCATACAACCTATTTAACTCCTGTTAAGCAGGTTCAAAATGGGGTTGCTTAATTCTAATAACTGTCTCCGTTGCCAAAATCCAGATGCTGACTTGTATCATTGTCTTTGGGGGTGCCCTGTGTTGAGACCATTCTGGTTGGCTGTTAAGAGCTATTCAGAGTTTTGTTTGGTTAATACTATTCCCCTTACTCCAGAGTGGGCCATACTAGGTATCCTCCCACCCCAAATCAGAGAGTTCCAAAGGGATTGGGTGGTCTGCTTTTGGCAGTTAGTGCAGCAGCACGTAAATCAATTTTTCAGAAATGGCTATACACTAGTGCACCTCCTTTTTCCTTGTTTCTGGATAAAGTGGCATTCATATTTCGTATGGATTGGATTGAGACAATATTGGACAGGTCAAATAAAGTGGAATCATTCTTCGATGTATGGGAGGGTTATATTGATACTTTACCGGCACAAGTTAAGAGCTCCATCATTCCTTACGTTATACAGAGTGGTATATGTCTAGAGAATTAATGGGAGATCCCCCAATTATCATAGAATCCTAACTGCTTTGTGGCTGGATCATATTTAATTCTAAAAAGAGACAGTGTTGCCTTCTGGAGGGTTCATTGGCCTGCCTATACTTGGTAGCTATTAATAATTAATTCAGAGTTTGTTGATGATATAAGTTTAGGTAATTGTCTAACCTGTTTTAATTCTCGTTTACATCTGCTACAATTGAATCAGGGGAAAATTAAGTTCATTTCTCAATGTTATATTGATCAATAGAAGCAATAGAATATATGTACATCGGTGTTTTAAGAAGATGTTTGCCCGAAAACTTTGTATGTTGTTACTTTATTCTTGGATCTTTGTATGTACATGGACTTACATGTATATGGAACTGTATGGTCTTGTACAATGTGTGATTTAAATAAAATATTTAAAAAAAAAAATATTTGAAGATTTAGGATATCCTTATATTTATCCGGAAGTTTATTTCACCAATCAACTACCTTTTCAAAGTAATTTTTTCACACCTTTCCTCTAAATCTACCACCCTCAAGTTTAATATGTCCTCGTGTTCTATTACACCTCTTCCTTTAAATTATGCCCCCTCCTGTACATGGTTACACCTCTTGATATATGTGAAAGCTGCTATCATATCCCCTGTGCTCCTTCTCTGCTCCAAGTTATTCATGTTACTTCCTCTAGTCTGTCTCTGTATGCTGTGTCACACAGGCCATGCACCATTTTAGTTGCTCTTCTCTGCTCCAAGCTATACATGTGACTTCCTCTAGTCTCTCTTTGTATGGTGTGTGACACAGGCCATGCACCATTTTATTTGCTCTTCTTTGCACAGTCTCTAATGTATTTATGTTCTTCTCAAGATATGGCCTCCAGAACTGACCCCAGTATTCTGGGTGAAGTTGTACCTATGACCTAAACAGTGACATAACTACTATTACTACATACTACTATTTAAGCTTTCTATATTAAGCAAATATTTATGGGGTAAGGCCCAGGTAATGCACAGCTGTTTCAGTCGACTGTGATTACCATAAATAATTGCTGTTCAAAATAATTGTCAATTTCAATTGAAGCAGGCAATCTGAGACATAACAAGGGTGCTCATTATACCTTTTAAAAATTAATTAATTTTATTCATGTGTAAAAAATATCTAAAAAGTAATCATATATCTATGGGTAGAGGACTGTGAACTACAAGCAACGTGCAGTGATATGGAATTTCTGTTGAACTGAGAACAACATGTAAATATCCAGAGCACCATAACATTCCTAATAAATGTTTTTCACATTAACAAAAAGATGAAGTAATCCAATTGCATGTGTAAGCAAGGCAGGAACATCCTAGTACCCACATTACCTCTAGCCAATTACATTACAGATTTCATGAAAAGCTGCTTGTGATTGGTTAAGAAGGGAGAGGAAGCCATTTTGTTTCACAGTCACTCTACTAAAGGTGCGTTCAACCCCTTCCTCTGCCGCTGTATTCCATGCCCTCCAACATGACCCATTCCATTAAGTACAATATACTCCGCACCTGAGCTTCCAACTGTCACTCACCTGGTGAAAGGACTTAACTGATATTTAAAAAACTATTTGTCTCTTGGTTACCATAATAACTGACAGTTGGAAACTGAGGAGCAGAGTATTTTGTACCTAATGGAATGGGTCATGTTGGAGGGTATGGTATTCAATTAAATTAGGGTTGCTGACTTTCAATTTCTTCCATTCGGGAGATCTCGAGGGAAGAGTTGGATTCTGGTATGGGGACGTAGCTTGATGAAGCATCATGAAGCCCCTCCACCTGTCAGACATTGCTCTTATTCACAGTTTTACTAAGGATGGGGTGGGGTTGGATGACGCCAATTAGGGTCATCATGTCTTGGCCAATCCCTTGTAACACAGTATTGATAGGCTGGGGGGAGGAATTGACCTCAAGGCCATTGCGGGAGATTTGCAGGCTCTCCCAGGATAGTGGGAGAAATGCCAGAATTCTGGGAGTCCTCCGGATATTTCGGGAGAGTCAGTAACCCTGAATTTAACATTTACATTTTTCTCCTAACTTGCTCTATCCTCTTTTTTTAGATTAAATAAGGCACAAGAGTTAGAGGACATGAGGTGAGAGAGGTCCGGATTCACAGTTACGTAGTTTTCATCTTATGTACGTTGTTTTAAGATTTGAGCTACGACGCATTCTTAGTAGCTTATTTACACTATCTACCAGTGGCGTATCTACCATGGGTGCAGAGTGTGCAGTGCACACGGGCCCCCGCAGACAAGGGGGCCGCCCGTGGCACTCACCCTGCACCCAATGGAAGATCCCAGTACCACCTATTTCTATAGATTGCGTAAGCAAATGGTACGTAATTTTTTTTGTCACTTTAGTAATCTACCTGCAATTCTTACATGTATGACGTGTGTGTTTTTAGCCTTTTATCCCAATGATAATGTGCAACTGAGTGTTTATCTGCAGAAATATAACAGAAAGATGCAAACTGTGTCTATTATATAGCTAAGAATTGTTTTTTACCAGGGCTGTGGAGAGAAGGGGACCCCCTCCCGGGGTGCAAAGATGAAGGAGACGCAGGGGAGCAAATATTTAAGGTTGGTTTGTTTACAATAGACAGCTCAGGCATACATTTTTCTTCTTATCCCAGGAACTAACATTTAAAATTACACCCCTTTAATTAACCCATATCCCTACATAATACTAAATATACTGGGGTTTTATTTGAGATTAATGGACCTCATCAGGTCAGATCATGGACGCTCACTGTGACCTCCCTGGTCCTAATTCCCCATCTAGAAATACTTTAAGTTGTGTAATATTCGGGAGGATTCAGTGTATTCATTCTCCATCCCTGAGACAGTAAGTGTTAATCATCGGGGAGACTGAATCAATATTCATTAGAGTGCAGCCAATCAATTCGCTCGAAAGCACTGACAGAGGCACTTTTTTTTTCGTTCAGCTGTCAACAGTTATTAGTAAACAGATAATCTCCTTTCTCATTGTGGTCACTGGTTCCTAGGACTCAAAATTCCTCTATTATAGATGTGAAGGCTGCTCTTTAAATTAACAATTGACTGTATCTTGTTTTGGCTCAGTAATACCTCCAGAGAAGACATAGAATAAAGCCTCTGTTGCTAATTAATGTCTTAGCAGCCGCTGGTTACAGAGCAAAATACACAGAGCAGCATTTTGTTACACTAATTGCTGGTTTGCATGTTGCTGGACACAGACGCTGGTTTCCCAGCCAAAACGAATGAATAGATTTAAAACATTAAACTTAAAAAGAAAACCCAAGGCCTGGCATCGCAACCACAGAAGGATGTGTTACAGATGTCCCCACTCATTTGAAAATGGTACCATGAACTGGGACATAGGGGCTGATCCAGAGCTACGGCCGCCGCACTAGTTACGGCGGCTGTATGTGTAAGAGTGGCATTTCTGCCGTTCTGCGCATGCACCGGGCGGATGTTGCCCCGCGTAGTTAGGGAAATATGCAGGGACGAGCTGACGCGTTTTGTGTCATCAAGCCCTGCCCAACCCATTGCGAGTCCCCACACCGATAGCTGTCATTACGAACTAGGGACAGCTGAAAGTTGTCTTCAGCTGTCTCTATTTCGAATTACAGGGGTGGAAAGTGACAGACTAGGGCCCAATAGCAAGGAGGCAGGGTCCGAGTCTGGATGGGTGGGGCTATGTGGGGTTTGGGGCGGAGCTGGACAGGGCCAGCCTCCGACAGCTTGCTTACAGTGCAGGGGGAGGGGCTTGCACGGTCCCCCCTCTCCACTGGGCTCCACACCCCCTGTAGTTATGCCCCTGTCCTATATGTCTTGGAAACTACAGGAAATCTATGTGGCTTATTGAATACCGCCCTTAAAGTGTCCCAATATAATCGTAACACAGCTTGTAGAGGTTTTACTACAATATTGATTTTTTTAAGAATTGCAGTTTATTCAGTGTAAAATCTTTGCTTAGCTCTTATTATTGTAGCTCCGGTCTTGTAAGTATGATATTCAGCTATTTATATCCCTCGGGACTCAGCACCGCTGAGAGAAGTCACAGCATTGACATTTGCTGAGTATAATAAAATACTTTACTCAAGAAAAAACATTTGTTATAATGTCAAAATGGAAAACCAGAATAACAGTAGACTGCTTATAGAGTGGCACAAATGGCCTTAAATTGCACAATTTTCAGATAAGAGACTGACAATGAATGGGTTATTTAGGGAATACTTAAATCCCTATTCAGTCAGGTGTCAAAAACTGTATAATATGCATGGGGAAAAATGCATACCAACATTGTGTACCAAATGGACGCAGACTCATAAGTACTTGTACCAAATGCGTATGTTCGCAGAATTTCATCCTATAGATCACCTAGGCAACCACTGGATACGGTTTTCCGGTACAATGGTTTTTTTTCCGAAAAGGTGAGTGTTTTTTACCTAACCCTACCCTTACTCCTTTCCTAACTGTCTAACTACAAGGAACAAATGACAGGTCTGGCACTCCAAATAAACATTATATAACACTATGGGCTAGATTTACTAAGCTGCGGGTTTGGAAAAGTGGGGATGTGACCCTTAGCAACCAATCAGATTCCAGCTGACATTCTCTAGTATGTAATAGGAAAGTGAGAGCTAGAATCTGATTGGTTACTATAGGCAACATCTCCACTTTTCCAAACCCGCAGAAAAAGTAAACTAGTAACAGTAACAAGAAAACACGCAGGCCGCACTTCTAATCAAATACATGAAATGTGTGTTAGTGTATATATAAATGGAGAGGTGCAGCCAAGGACACAAGTGACCACTGTGTAACTACAAGAAAAAAAGACAGGTCCAGTGTTTTCCACAGCCTGCCCCTAACCTCCACCTTCTTCAGCCCTAATCCTTCATGCTTCACAGCCTAACTCTAACTCTCCGTGATCTGTAGCCTAACCCTAACCTTCACCTTAAGCCCTAACCCTAACCTTATACCTGCCACAGCCTCTGTAGCCTAGCCCTAATTTACCCGCCGCAACTGTTGCAGTCTATAGCTATTGGGAACGGTGAAACAGGTTTTCTATTTCTAGAAGGTTTTGACTAATGCTTCAGCCGCCATTCAGCTGGCGGTTATATCATATTTGAAATAGGGCCGACCTGACCAACAACTGCATCCCTCAGCCACCTACAAGTGTGTGTCAACTGTACTACACAGGAGTCAAATGAGGGCAGGGAACCAGATTACAAAATGCCACCAGCTGTAGACATTCCCTGACAGAGTTGGTACCTGGTCTCTGGGTACCCTGGGCAAAAAAACAAATCTGCAGTATTTAATAAAATAGAAACTTCTGTAAACAGTTGTTGGGACATCAGACATCACCAGATTAAGAGGGCATTGAAATCGTCACAGATTATTAAACAAGTATTTCATATTTCAAAGATAATTACTAAGACCTATGTTTTGTTTATTTCTGCCAGTAACACATAACAAGAGTAGGACTTTGGTGGCGTCTTAGTATTTTATTTAATTGTCTTACTCAATACACCTCAGTAGAATGTTTGGTTCTTTTGTACAACAAGAGGCTGTGCTTAAGATGCATTTATGACTATACATGGAAAATGTTTCAGTATGAAAACCAGGGACCATTGAAAAACAAGGGCCATGCTGATACAAGAGCCCACAGCCACATTACTGCACCGCCAAAGCTCCCCACCGGGTTACCTGGGATCTAATCATAGTCAAAGCATATTTTTTGCACCTGGGCCCACAACTTGCTAGTTCCGCCTCTGATGAAGACATGTCAAAAATATGCAGTTTATTTCCCTTCGTCAATAATTATCTCATTGTCGTCTCTTTTGACTCTTTCATCTCACTTCATCACTATGATGGTCTGCCCTGGAAATCCAGGGTCTCTGGATGAACTTTATGAAGTATTGAGGGCAACATCATACAGTTGATTTATTTGCTGGCCACATCCAGTTTTGAATGTTATGTACATGGTCATAGTAGGTCTTCTTCATGATCTCCTGCAACATTACAAAGTTGAAGACACATAGTTAAAGTTCAAGGACTTGTTGGTGTTTTAAAGATTAAAGCTTCCAAAGGAATGTTCTCATTGAAACATCGGACATAGGGGACCATTTGTAATGCAAATTCAATGTGTTTTTAACATGTGGCCATCACAATCTGCTTCCATCCATCATTGGTTTGCGCACATACAAGATCTATAAGTCATGGTAAAGATGTCTGATGTTGAGAATGACGTTATTTGTTCATGACCGCGAGACTGTGTCTATGGATGGTCCGGGTTTATGCCAACCACGTTGCCCGTTTCACCGGCCTTTAGGTAGAACGCACAACATGTTAAACCACACTATAATACAATTCCCCTTCCACCCGGGACTTGTCAGTTTTCTCTGGCACAGTGGTAGGGTTCTCTAGCGGTGGCTTTTCTTTCTTCTCTTGCCTGACGTTGGCTGTGTCTTTCACCATGCTGTAATTGCTGGTGGTCATGTACATGTTCCGCCTCTGGGTATCCACCTGGCCACACTTACACAGCCTCTTAAACGCGTTTCGGAATTTCTGAGACATGACGTTGTAGATGACGGGATTAATGGCACTGTTGGCATACACGCAGACACGGCAGAAGAGAAGGAACCAGGGGTCTAGGTAAGGATTTTCCATGAAAGAGTTTACTAGGACTAAAGTCCGGTAGGGCATCCACAGGAGTGCAAACAACACAACCACCACAGCCAACATCTTTGTGACCTGTGGACAGAGAGAGACCAGTCAGGTACAAGAACAGAAGTTTATAGATATTGGCATAAAAGATACAGGGAAAATGATGGAACTTGTTCTGCAGATTTCATTTTGTATGTATGAAATATGTAGATGGTTTGGATGAGATAGAGGGTTGAATAGATGGTTTGGATGATATACACTGAAAGGGTGAATGATATAAATAGATTGTGTGGATGATAGATAGATGCTTAGATAGTATATATAGACAGTTTGCAAGATATATATAGATTTTGTGGATTAAATACATAGACGGTGTGGATGGTATACATAGACGTGTGGGTGATATACACAGATGGTGTGGATTATATATTTATAGACAATGGGCTGGATCTAGAACTACATCCGTCTGCGCATGCGTAGTAGCTATTGTAAGTAATCCGCGTATCGTTTCGATGCGTAGATTGCATATATGCGGTCTTTTAGACCGCATATACGCAATCTACGTACCGAAACGATACGCAGATTACATACAATAGCTACTACGCATGCGCAATAGCTATTGTTCAGTGAATTACATCCGTCTATGGAAGACGGACGTATTTCTGGATCTACCCCAATGTGTATGATATAAGAGACAGTGTGGATAATATACATAGATGGTGTGGATTATACATAGACAGAGACAAAGTAAAATATAGACAATATTAATGATATACATAGAATGTGTGGGTGATATACATAGAGGGTGTAGATGATATACATAGACAGTGTAGATGATATACATAGAGGGTGTAGATG
This sequence comes from Limnodynastes dumerilii, assembly GCA_011038615.1. NCBI lineage: Eukaryota > Metazoa > Chordata > Amphibia > Anura > Limnodynastidae > Limnodynastes > Limnodynastes dumerilii. The sequence continues at coordinate 505,073 of WWET01000299.1, forward strand.
ATATACATAGACGGTGTAGGTGATATACATAGACGCTATGGGTGAGATACATTGATGTGTAGATGATATACATAGAGGGTGTGGATGATATACATAGACGGAGTAGATGATATACATTGACATTGTGGATGATATACATTGACTGTGTAGATAATATACATAGATGGTGTGTGTAATATACATAGACGGTGTGAGTGATATACATAGAGGGTGTGGATGATATACATAGATGGTGTAGATGATACACATTAACGTTGTAGATGATATACATAGACTGTGTGGATGATATACATAGATGGTGTAGATGATATACATAGACGGTGTAGATGATATACATTGATGTTGTAGATGATATACATTGATGTTGTAGATGATATACATAGACGGCGTGGATGATATACATAGACCATGTGGATTATACCTTTCCTACGGTGTGGATGATATACATTGACGGCGTGGATGATATACATAGACGGCGTGGATGATATACATAGACGGCGTGGATGATATACAGTGGATGATATACATAGACGGCGTGGATGATATACATAGACGGTGTGGATGATATACATAGATGGTGTGGATGATATACATAGACGGTGTAGATGATATACATAGACGGTGTAGATGATATACATAGATGGTGTGGATGATATACATAGACGGTGTAGATGATATACATTGATGTTGTGGATGATATACATTGATGGCGTGGATGATATACATAGACAATGTGGATTATACCTTTCCTACAGCATTAAAATATAGGCAGTGAAAATTTGTGGTGCTTGAGAATCGGTCACACATTACAATTATTCTCTCCCGCTATACAAGATACAATGGTGAGGGTGGACTTATTGAAGTGAGTTCAGAAACATTTAATAACTGGGGTATAGACACAGAATACACTTCACACATAGATTCATGTCATATCCTTCATTCATATATCTGGAGCACAGGTAAAGCTTACACCGTCAGCGGAGAGGAATGCTATTCCGTTATTATACAGAGTGCAAGAATCAATAGTCTCCATCATGCAAGCAGCAGGTCCCCCTGTCTCTCTTAGCAATGAATTTTATTTCATGTATGGTGTGTTCTATAGATCGGACTCTGCCTTTTATCTGAGTTACACGCCTGCGATGTGCCCCGTGGAATGTCTACTTTCCTGTTAGAAAGCACTGAAACTTCTTTCAACAAGGCCGAGAATGTTTTTATTGCACTTACGTAGCACTAGACTTACATCAAACGCAATGCAGCTTGTGAACCATTCCCGATCTGCAGCATCTAGAGGAGCAATACTCTGACACCGTCATTACCCATCAGCAAGAAGCTGAATTGTAAATGAAATTGAGGAATCAAATAAAATGCAGAATCCATTTCCATAAAGAAAATCAATACATCAAATTCTGGAACGCTCGCCGGAAATGGTCTATTTATTTTTCCAACTGCAGAGAGAAAATTATTTTATCTTTTAAGATAGAGAGAGGAAATGTGAGTCATTTATATATGGCCTGCGGGCCAAAATCAGCCTGCAGAGGTCTGGCAGTCCGCAAGAAAGAGGGGACTTCTCCATTACCCCCCTCTGTCATGCAGAGCTAGAAGCAGTTACACTTTCATAATCTTACTTTAAAGTCCAGATTTACTAAGCTGCGGGTTTTGAAAGAGGTGAGAGTTTGCCCATAGCAACCAATCAGATTCTAGCTGACATTCTCTGGAATGCAATAGTGAAATAAGATCTAGAATCTGACTGGTTGCTATGGGCAAACTCTCCGCTCTTTTCAAAACCCACAGCTTAGTAAATATGGGGCTGATCCAGACCTACGGCCATATCTGCAGATGTTGGGGTAGATCCAGAACTACGTTTGCCGTACGTTTATTCGCGTAGCGTATTTTCATGCGCGTAAATTCGTTACACTCCCCTCGGCACACCCCTTGATTGTACGTATTTTGTCAAGATACGCTTTCCAAACCCTACCTTAACTTTTTCCAACGTAACCGTAGTCATCCGCACACGTACGTATGGGCTAGACGAATTTACGCAGCTAAGCACGCCCATACTGTACACTTTAAATACAACCCCCCGCCTACTTCACGTATTTCTGACGTATTTTGGACGCACGTAAAATTGGCACGCCCACACGTAAGTATTTACGTGACACATACGTGAATGGCCCATACGTTCACAATTACGCTACGCTATTGAGCGTATTTTCTATGGTGCGCATGCGCAGTACTTACAAATAAGCGATTTTATGTCTCCGCCACGCGTAAATTCGCTTCAAAGCGTTGTTCTGGATCAGGCCCGTTGCCCGTCGTTAGGGAAACCCGATCCTTAGGATTGTTTAGTTTGTCCCAATACTTTTGGTCTTTTAAAAAGTGGGAGGCACATATAGAAACCGTTGTAATTCCTACACCGTTCACCTGATTTGGATGTAAATACCCTCAAATTAAATCTGAAAGTCTGCAGT
>WWET01000299.1:519295-531480 GCA_011038615.1 Limnodynastes dumerilii
GGGGGCTTGGGGGTGTTGGGTCGTTACAACCAGTAGATTTTATCGCTATTTTGAGTTACACATAATCGTGTCAAATAAAATGGTCATTATAATAATTGTTTGTCACACTGAACAGGTGCAAATCTCACCGAGATCACATATAGTACATACGATGAACGGGATACAGAATTTTGAGGTATAAGGTCGTATTATCACCTAACGCACCCCATCCTGCTCTTAAATCGTCCCCTACTTTTAGGTACCTTATGTCGCGTACAAGTGCTATAGGGCTACTTTATCTTTCCGCGCAGAAGCAGAAGCTTAGGTGTGAATACAGCCCATAATTTCCATGCGGCCAGATTAGATTAAAAAAATGTGATTTTGTGATCGCATCTAATGACCTGATACTGTGAACCAGAACCAGATTCACACTTAAGAAGCTTCTGCTTCTTAAGTGCAGAACATTAGTAAAATGACACATCTAAATCTCTTTTATCCATGAATACAGTTCAATATGCTCAGTTAGGACTTTTGACAAATTGCACTTTAGACAGCTTCCAACAGGGGGTGCTCCATGTATGAGCGTAAATATGTATAGTGCTGTGGCGCTCAGAACTCATACATGGAGTGCAGAGCGTTGCGTGGTCAGCCTCTGACAGCTTCTTCCAGGCCGTGGTCACACCCAGCTCCACCCAAAAACACCTGTTAACATCAGTACAAAACATTCCTATAAATCCATCATAATTATGCCCATGTGTAACTTTCCACCTGATTTCTTCTTATTTTCAAACTCTGGATATGGTTGAGTATTTAGTCTGGAGCAATGTCTGTCAGGAGCTGCTACTCTCCTCCTTCTGGGCTGGATCCAGACTTAAGTAAGTGCATGAAAGGAGTTACTCCTGGGCTAAATCATGTTGATTGCAGGGGGAGTCAAGGTAAGTGTATTCTTTGCATGCAGGGATATATCTTTGGATTGCTTACTGCACACAGATACTGACCAGCGTTACTATCACACTGTTTTTTAGACTTGGGATAGGAAACATCAACGCTCAACTCTAATACTGTTTGCAACAGATGAAATATGACTCCCCTGCAATCACCATGGTTTAGCCCAGGAGTAACTCATTTCAAGCACTTACTTAAGTCTGGATCCAGCCCTCTGTTAGTAATTCCTCCAGGCTGGAATTGGGATTTTTCTCCCCCATGGATTGGGTGCAGTTTGGGTACATATACTCTCTACCTGTGCTTAGCCTGGAATACCCAGCACCACTTCCATCACTCACAAGGTGGTACATGCACAGGTTTACTACTGCTAGGAAATTAGTGATATCTGTTTTCATCATATTAACAAAACCTTTGAAGTCCCCAGCGACAACTAACATACATTTGAGTGTGCCCTAGGCCCATTGCCCGAGAATGGGCAACCAAATCCATCACCGATGTAACATGGGGCCGGTTCCTGAACTCCATCCCACAGGGGAGTTACGCAAGTCAATCAGCGCTTGCAATGCAGCAGACCGAATATTGGACAGCTTAGCAACGTCCTCTAGTGGCCATGGTGTCTCATCCTCCCCACTGCCAGCAGAGGGAAGTGTTGAGCTATCAGCTGAAATAAATCACATGCTCACAATTTAGTGCTGCCCTCTGCTGGCAGGGGAGCAAAGAGGAACCGCTAACAGCTTAGAATTATCCTCCGTGGGCATAGGATGGGCAGCTACCACATACTCCCTGCCACAGCATCTACGCCAATGCATAAGCCATTGTCCTCTGTACACTAGCTTAAAACATAATAATTACCTCCAGCGGACCCAATATTTTGCAGTGTATGAACTTAGACCGACTAATCCTGTTATCTTCATGCTTCAGGAATACAGGACTTTATCGATAGGCACTTGATGACTAGGTAAGAGGAATGCTTATCTGTAAAGTGTCTGACAGATTCCAATCATCTCTGAACCTCTGTAGCCACACATGAACTGCACATTCCCTCCCCGTCACAATGGCTGTATTGATAATTCCCTCTCTGCAGCCTGGGATATATTTGTGATTATAGGGGGGGTGGAGGACAGGAGCCAGGAGGAGTGACAGAACCTCTGAGTCCTGAGAGCTGGTTCTTAACAATCAGCAGAAGCTGCCAATGTCTGCAGAGCTGGGTGTATGTAGAGAGAGAGGGAGGTATGTCTGGGTGTATGTAAAGAGAGAGGGAGGGATGTCTGGGCAGAGAGAGAGAGAGAGAGAGAGAGAGAGGCATGGCCGGGATAGGGGTACTGAGACAGACAGAAGAACGGGGTGCAAGGAAATTTATGGTAGCTCCCAGGGGAAAGCTCCAGCCCCATAGCAAGGAGGTGGAGCCTAAGTCTGGATGGGCGGGGCTGGGGGCGAGGTTGAGCGGGCGTCTGCTCCAAAGAAGCTGTCAGAGGCTGACAGCTTAGCACAGCGCTCAGCACTCCATGTATGAGTGCTGAGTGGTTATCAATACATTACGAGCAGCTGAGCTACTAATATACTGTAGCAGGCGGCTGAGGCTCTCTAAATGAAGCTGTTGTCAGCTTCAATTGTTTATAAACCAGTAACCTGTAAATGATTTTATTCTAAATCAGTCCTAATGTCGACAGGTCAGAATGTAGACAGAGCAAAATGTGTTATGTTAGTATTTATTAGTATTTATTTGTAACATTGATAAACTTAATGTGATGCAGGCAGCTTGCAAAAAAACCTCAAGAATGTAATAATATATATGGGGCAGATCCAGAACTACGCTTTTCCACAATTTTACATGTGGCGGAGATGTAAATTCGCAGTTACGTACGCACTGCGCATGCGCACCATAGAAAATACGCACATTCACATAGCGTAATTGTGAACGTATGGGAAATTCACGTATGTGTCACGTAAATACTTACGTGTGGGCGTGCCAATTTTATGTTAGTCAACAATACGTGCGTTTTACGTGAAGTAGGCGGGGGGTGGTATTTAAAGTGTACAGTATGGGCGTGCTAAGCTGCGTACGTTCACGTAGTCAGTATGTCCGTTAGCGGACGTATGCTGTTACGTTTGAAAAAGTTAAGGTAGGGTTTGGGTAGCGTATTTTGACAAACTACGTCCGTACAAGGGGTGTGCCGAGGGGAGTGTAGCGACCTTACGTGTACGAAAATACGCTCCGCGAATAAACGTACGGCACACGTAGTTCAGGATCTACCCCTATGTAATAAATATGTAATAATAACATTGGACCTGATTTACAGGTAAGAATGATTTAGGTTCTTTATTATATGCATCTAGGGCCTGATTCAGAGGCTGAAAATAAGAACTTAAAGTTACACCTGGGCAAAACCATGTTGATTTCCGGGGGAGTCAAGTTAATTTTATTCTATGCATGCAGGGAGAATGCTTTGCTTTTACTTATTGCACACAGATACCTGATCAGCTTCACTTTTAAACTGCTAATTAGACTTGAGCTGGGAAACATCACCTTTTAACTATAATACTGTTGCAACAAATGAAATTTGACTCCCCTGAAATCAACATGGTTTAGCCCAGGTGTAACTTTAAGTTCTTATTTTCAGCCTCTGAATCAGGCCCCTAGTAGCAAGGCCACGCCCTTGACACGCCCCCGGTTTTCAGCTTCTTAACCGACTTACGAATGCCATAGGACTCCCTTATCTTTAAGTTCGTAGTGGTGTAGGGCGGGTAATTAAGAACGTTTCTGTCTAACAGCGCCCAGATTTCCTCATTTAAACGCCTCCTTCCACCCAATCTTCTTATCTTCCTTCTTAAGTTTTCCCGGCACGCCCCTTCCTTCTTAAGTCACTATGGGCCTGATCCAGACCTACGAAAATAATATGCCCTTGTGTGTAGCGTATTTACACCAGCGTACCTACGAAGCATTCCCCCAGGCACTCCCCTCGGTCCATATTTAAGCCAATTTACGCCGTCCAAACCCTACTCCAAACTTTTCTGAGCGTATCCACGGGCGTCCGTAGCCTCCATGCATATTTACGCCGCTTAGCACGCCCATACTGTAAGATTTAAATACCTCTCCCCGTTCACAAAGCGTAATTGCGGATTTCGTATTTCTGGCACGTCCCTTCATGTGTTGTTGCGAAGCTGGTACGCTCAAGGCCCATACGCCCAGCGTTTCTTTGCGTAACATCTGCAGCGCAGTAAGTACAAATGGGCGCTTTTACGCTTCCAAAAAGCGTTAAAAACACGGGCGGGCTTAGTTCTGGATCAGGCCCCTCCCCGTTCTTAAGTCCTACATAAATTGCGTATATTAAGATACTACGCCTGCGCATATTCCTTCTTAAATATACGCACCTACAAAGCAGCATTTTCTTAACTGTGAATCAAGTCCATAATTATCATCTAATATTTTGACCTGTCTACAAATGAACCTGTCGACATTTTAATCGTTGACATAACCATCGGCAAGGAATTTGAATCAGCTGAAGGCAATTGGCGCAAGCACAGAGGCAATGAGGCTTTGCCCCTGGTCCCTCCCCTGCTTAGGGCAGCCCTGACTGTAGTTATGTAGTTACGACTGACGCTGCTGCTTCAGCCTGCCTGTCATACAGACAGTGTGACAGGAACTGCAGCGCATGATGAGCTCGGCGCTGTACAGCGGGAAGCGGAGCTTGCATGGCTTGCCCTCCCTCCCACTGACCGCATTGTGGTGGTCCTGACTCCAGCCCTGACTGTAGTTATGTAGTTACGACGGACGCTGCTGCTTCAGCCTGCCTGTCATACAGACAGTGGGCCGGATCCAGAACTACGTCCTTCTTCCATAGACGGACGTAATTCAAAGAACAATAGCTACTGCGCATGCGTAGTAGCCATTGTACGTAATCTGCGTATAGTTTTGATACGTAGATTGGAAGACGGACGTAGTTCTGGATCTACCCCAGTGTGACGGGAACTGCAGCGCATGATGAGCTCGGCACTGTAGAGCGGGAAGCGGAGCTTGCATGGCTTGCCCTCCCTCCCACTGACCGCATTGTGGTGGTCCTGACTACAAATCCCATCATGCCTATCTGCAAAACCGCAGCGTCTTCTCCAACTTTTTACTTTCTTCTTATTCTTATTTATTAGGGAACGTGCTGACGCCGAACTCCATTTCTCCTGATTTGCAGCCAGATAACATTGGCCATTCTCCAATATCTGAGCTTTGTATAGCATCTCTAGACACCAAATAATCATTACAATCTAATTACACGTTGTACAGAAATCCACTATAGAATAAAACTGTGCTATTAATTAGAACCCGTGGCACAGCTCTCATCATGTGGGGCTGGAAATATTCCATTCTTTTTTTACAGCTCCCAATGTAAGGAATTGGGCAAAAATACAGCAGTTCAGTTGCCAGCATTGAATAATTGATTCCCAGCAGTGCTCAGTGAGGCGGTATTTGGGGGTGCGCCATACCGTCACCTCTCCCACTGATGTAATGAAAAAGCTATAACTCTCCTCTCACGTCTGTTATTTTGCATGTTTCCATACACCACTTCTAAATGTCCACTTTGACTCCTGATTTTCAGGGTTTAAATGACTTTTCATACATCTAAGCATGTCAGTCATACATCACAATTCATAGACACCCAACGGGGTGGAGCTTATGCAAAGAGGTTTTATTCTGGGTGGAGCTTGTCCAGCTTAGGGCGGGGCTTACAATTTCAGTATTTCTAATAACCTAATATTATTGCCTCTATACATTGCAGAGAATAAGACACGTTTAATATAATAATAATAATAATAATATTAATGGATCAGATTCACAGGTAAGAATGAGTTAGGTGCAGCCATATCCACACCTAACTTACCTGACCTGCCCCTCAACACACCCCCATTTTTAGGAACCTTGGGCCCGATCCAGAGCTACGTCCGCTTTACGTTTCAATGCGTAGCATATTTGCGCGTTCGTAATTCCTATGCCCTCCCCTCAGTCATATTTTTTTTGCCATTTTACGCTTTTCCAAACCCTACCCTAACTTTCCCAAGCGTGACTGCCTAAGCACGCCCATACTGTACGACTTAAATGCCTCACCCCGCCTCCAAAGCGTAATTACAGGTGTCGTATGTCTGGCCCGCCCCTTTGTTCATAGTTACTCTGTTGATTGTATGTTCGTAAGTACGTTCAGAGTTCTTAAGAAGGATAAAGACCCCCCCCCTCACCCTCCCCGGCTCATCTACATCCCTCCCCCGCCCACTTCTAGCACGCCGCCTTCTACCCATTGGCGTCTCTATAATGGGTGCAGGGTGTGCAGGCCCCTCAGAACAGGGGGCGCTGTGGCATGCATCCTGCATCCTGGGTTGGCAGGGGAAGGGGGGGCATTCAGCATCTATTTCTTCCCTCTAATATCTTCCGGAGGGAAGAAATAGATGCCAAATTAGTCACCCTTTCCCTGCGGTGGGACTGTCCCGATTCGCGGGCCGAAAAAGGGGGTGGGGCTTACAGCGCCGTTAAGCTCCACCCCCCTTTTGGCCCGCAAATCTGGACAGTCCTGTCTCAGGTAAGGTAAGGGGGGGCCCATGGCAAATCCTGCACACGGGCCCCCTCACTTCTTAAAAGGCCCCTGCTTATACCTAAACTACTACGTGCGGTCTTTAAAGACCTACGTAGTCATTCTACGTGGACATGCGTATAGCTCAGTTCTACGCACTTAAGAAGCACAACTTCTTAAGTGTAAATACGGCCCAGTAATACCCATAAAAATAAAACATACCTATCCACACAAGTTTCATTACTTCTCAGCAAGGACCAATGTACATAGGGGGAGGAAATAAGCTGAAACTATTTACTAAGAGGTTAAACCATAGCAGCAATCCTGCTACTTTGCATTATTATTAAATTGATATTTAATTAAAAAATCCTTCTATTAAATGTCAAGGAACATAAACATGTCTGAATCTCGATACCTAACATTATATAACACTATAGGCTAGATTTACTAAACAATGGGAAAATGGAGATGTTGCCCATAGCAACAATTAGATTCTAGTTGACAATTTTAGTATATAATAGGAAAGTAAGAGCTAGAACCTGATTGGTTGCTATGGGCAACATCTCCACTTAGGCAGGAGGTCTGGCTCACAATATAGCTATACACAGATCCACAGATAAGACAGGGTTGCCGACTCTTTAAAGCTTCCCTCCGGGAGAAGCCGGAGGGAAGCCATAGGTTTCTGCAAGGGGGCAGGGCTTAATGACACAATTTATGCAAATTGCGTCCTTAAGCCCCGCCCCTGTCACTCACTCCTGTAATCCCTAGCGTTACTAGGGATGTGCGGGGCTTGATGATGTTCTGCTAATCCAGACCATACCGCCCTATTTAAATGCCCCCCACCCACTGGGGCTGATCCAGAACTGCGCCGCATTTCGGCCGATCTGCGCAAAAAAACACCAAGATACGCTCACGGCCTGCTTATATTTAAGCACGGTATTAAGTGTGAATCCGGTCCAGAGATTTTTGTACCTGGTGGAATGGGTCATGTTGGAGGGTCTGATAACCTGCCCTGTTTTGCATCAGTAGTAGAACTAGTTTAGTGCAACATTACAGCAGTAAAAAGAATATCCTTGTGCAAATGTTATTGAGAAATAGTTCCATTGTGTATATAGAAAAGTTACAGTTATGTGAACATATTTTTGACATAGTTGTCATTTTTCTGAGTACAATGATGATCATGTGCAGGACTGTCTTCTGTGAGAGATGAAGCGGCTTGTCCTTGAATGCACAAATGTATTTAACAACAATATTCTTCTATCGTTTTTAATAATTTCTGTGAAATGTCAAAGAGCCAGAAAGAGTAATAGTCTGAAAAGGAGAGACAGGCGTATGTATGTATGTATGTATGTATGATGCAAATCTCTAGTCACTTTCCAATTCTTTTTTCTTTTCAGTTTTTTATACTCTTGCCAACATTTCTAAAGATTTTAAACAAAACAAAACAAAAAAACAATAAAACCACAAGGCTGGGTACACACTGGGGCTTTTTTGAAAGATAATCTTTCCAATCTCACAATCAAAAGAGCATTTTCCCTGATATCATACCAGTGTGTACTGTCCACGTTTCAGCAGATATCTCACCAGTGTGTACTGTCCACGTTTCAGCAGATATCTTACCCTTGTGTACTGTCCACGTTTCCCCAGATATCTCACCAGTGTGTACTGTCCACGTTTCAGCAGATATTTTACCAGTGTGTCCACGTGTCAGTAGATATCTCACCAGTGTGTACTGTCCACACTTCAGCAGATATCTCACCCTTGTGTACTGTCCACATTTACCAGATATTTTACCAGTGTGTCCACGTGTCAGCAGATATCTTACCAGTGTGTACTGTCCACGTTTCAGCAGATATCTCACCAGTGTGTACTGTCCAAAGATGCTCAATAATCTTCTGAAACGGTCTGTGATCTTTTGATTTGATCTTTTGGAGATCCTAATATTCCAGACCATTGAAAGAGATCTCTTGCTTTTTGCAAGTGTGTCCTGTGTCTATCAGGAGATCTTTAGACAATACACACTCGTGAGATATCTGGTGAAACGGTCTTTTGATTGGGCGATTGGAAAGATTATCAGCTCAAAAGTCTTAGTGCATACCCTGCTTAATAGCAATAAAGCAGATGTTGTATTTTCTAAGCTCTGGTTGCTAGGAGTTACAGCGGCTGAGATAAATAATGTACCCAGCGGCAGAGAGTGACAGACTCAAAGCCTATGGTAAGGTGCCAGGGGCCCGAGTCTGGCTGGGTGGAACTAGATGGGACTGGGGGCAGAACTGGGCAGGATCGGGATGGAACTGCTGCCTGATAGAACCTGTCAGAGGCTGTCGGCTCCTCCATGTATGAGTACTGAGCTCTACCGCACTATACATACATACATTCACACACGGAGGGCTGAGCACTGTTTTAAGCCGACAGCCTCTAACAGAATGCTTACAGTGCAGGGGGCCCCCTTCCTCCGGTCCTCTTAGCCGCCAAACCCTTTTCTCGCCACTCAATGTACCTCTATCAGACTCAGGTGTTTTAAAATTGAAATGTCAGCATATACAGACAGTGGCAGCCGCTGCTTTTAACGTATAATTTAGACATTATCCTTTTGTTATTATGTGTTATTTTTAGATGGTGGATTGTCTTTCTGTGTAGTACAATGCTGGGACAGCTAGATATAGCTAGTAAATGGATTATAGTACCTTCATTTCATCAGGAGCTAAACATCATAAATTCCTGAAGCTTCTCCACAGACGATTGTAAAATAATGGGCTCTAATTACGTACCTCTTCTTTTCCCTGGGAAGGAAGCTGCCTCAGGCTGGCTTATCCTCGCATCGCTTCTATCACAGTATTTACCAATACTCACCCCTCTTGCCAGGTCCCGAGATGATCTGCAGGGTCATCACAGGACTTTTCATTCATACAAACGATGACTGAAGTGCTGGGCATGTGCAGTGACTCCTTTTGGGGACTCTGAGAATTTCTAGTCACACAGTGCATGTGCCGTGTGTTCATGCCGGGACTTGGAAATCGTCAGTCAGGTCAGTTTAATCCCGTCTTCTCTTCTCTTCTTTCTTTCTTTTTATTTATTTACTTATTATAGGTTTTTGGTTTTTTTAATAAATAGACCAGGGTTGCCGACTCTCCCGGAATGTCCGGGAGACTCCCGAAATTCGGGCAGTACTCCCGGTATCCCGGGAGAGCCAGCAAATCTAGTATACTAGTGTTGCTAGGCACAGGAAGGGACTTGATGACACAATTTGTGGCATCAAGCCCCGTCCAGACCCCTATTTCAAGTAAAAACGGGACAGTATGAGACAGGGGGCGGAGCCTAATGACGCGATTGGCATAAACCGTGTCATTAAGCCCCGCCCCTGCATGCGTCACTAGCTTCTCTCCGGGATCTCCCGGAGGGAAGCTGCCAAAAGTCGGCAACCATGAAATAGACTTATGTCACCAGACATACCCTCCTTTTTAGGGGAAGGAAAAGAGGGGTCATCGCTGGAATAATTACCATAATGCCTGAGCTGGCGTTATATTTACGCCGAGAGCGTAGTGTAAAACTCCACTCCGGCATTTTGTAAGTATAAAAGAGAGGGCCTACAAGAGGAATTCTGGTCCCCTTTCTTTTGTTGATTATGAGATATATATTTATGCCGTGAAAGGGGGTGAGCTGATGCGTGGCTAGCGGTTATTAACGTGATCTTCACTACTGAAAGAACCTGCATTGCTGTATAAACATATGTCCCAGCATTCAGGACAAAAGTCATATATATCTTAATTAGCAGTTGAATAACATTCTTTTTGATTGCAAAGCAATGTGTAATAAGTTAAGGATATCAATAATGTATTGGTTTTATTGAAACAGCTTAATAAAAATAAAAAAATAAAAAAACAAAGAGATGCATTTATATCTTTCAAAATTGTACGTATACATGTGCATACCTGTATACCTGTACATACCATGTATACCTGTACATACCTGTATACCTATACATACCTGTACATACCTGTACATAGCTGTATACCTGTACATACCATGTATACCTATACATACCTGTACATAGCTGTATACCTGTACATAGATATGTACATACCTGTATACCTGTGTATACCTGTACATACCTGTACATAGCTGTATACCTGTACATAGATATGTGCACACCTGTATACCTGTACATAATTGTGTACATACCTATATACCTGTGTACATACCTGTATACCTGTACATACCTGTGTACCTGTACATACCTGTATACCTATACATACCTGTGTACATACCTGTACATACCTGTGTACATACCTGTATACCTGTACATACCTGTATACCTGTACATAATTGTGTACATACCTATATACCTGTGTACATACCTGTATACCTACACACATACCCATACCTGTATATACCTGTATGTATGTATATATTGTATGTATACCTTGTATATCTCCAGCCATCCTTTCACACTCTATTTCCACCTTTGTATGTTTCCAGCTATCCTTTCCCTCCAGTCCCTGTCCATTCCTTATTGCTTCCTTTAATTGACTTTACCTTTTTGCTGATTTATTTACTCCTCCTCAGCTCTCTGCTCAATGAATGACTTTGAGTTCTTTGAGCCTGGGCCCCCCAGTATGCCCAGGCAAATAGTACCCCCTCCACCCCCTTCTTAGCACCCCTGACTGACTCAGGGGAAAATAAATCAGAATACTGGATTGGGCAGATTAAAATACAATTGTGACTGTTCGGGTGTGTTCAGCTTGCAGAAGTCGATGAGCAGTTGGAAAACGCCCACTGGGACGGTGTCCATACATTTCTATCGATGCATTTCAATTTGAGGGTGGAACATTTAGAGTATATAGGAAAAAAGACTCTTTTTTTATTAGGAAGCACCAAAGAAATCAAGATGCTGTTTTAAATACTTGATTCATGAAAGCCCCCTCGGAGTAGAAAGCAGCTTAGAGGTAATGAAACAAGGTAACCGGGAAGATAAAAGTGCATTATTCACTCCAGCTCGGAAGAAGCTATGAATTATTTCTTATTACAAGGCAATAGCTCAATTTACCAGTCCGCTCTAAAGATGCTATAAACTGCGCAAGTCAACCGTCATGTGGGTATTAAAGCGACATCACTGCCCTTTGCCACACCACAAAACCGGTAAGTAACGTTTACATTTTCGCTGGTAACTCTGTTGCTTAATGGGATGTCATTACAAGGGTCACTGGGCCTGATCCAGACCTGAAAAGCCGATCTGCGCATGCTCCGGGCAGATGTTGCCCGGCGTAGCTACGGCAACGCCCCATCAACGATCCGTAGGAACAGCGTAGGGACGCTGGAGGGGGCTTCCCCCTAGCGTCCCTCCGTTACGGTTAGTGAAGGTGGGCGGGGGGAGGTAATATAATGAGGGAGGGAGGGAGGGATTAGCGGTAGTACGCTCGTGTGCGAGCGTATTACCAAGGCAATAGCTCAATTTACGAGTCCGCTCTAAAGATGCTATAAACTGCGCAAGTCAACCGTCATGCGGGTATTAAAGCGACATCACTGCCCTTTACCACACCACAAAACCGGTAAGTAACGTTTACATTTTCGCTGGTAACTCTGTTGCTTAATCGGCTGTCATTACAAGGGTCACTGGGCCTGATCCAGACCTGAAAAGCCGATCTGCGCATGCGCCAGGCAGATGTTGCCCGGCGTAGCTACGGCAACGCCCCATCAACGATCCGACGC
>WWET01000299.1:562333-577877 GCA_011038615.1 Limnodynastes dumerilii
CCCGCAGCCTAACCCTCAGTCTCCCCTTCTCCCATCCATCCCCTCCCCGCAGCCTAACCCTAAGTCTCCCCTTCTCCCATGCATCCCCTCCCCGCAGGATAACCCTAAGTTTCCCCTTCTCCCATCCATCCCCTCCCTGCAGCCTAACCCTTAGTCTCCCCTTCTCCCATCCTTCCCCTCCCTGCAGCCTAACACTAAGTCTCCCCTTCTATACTTTATCCCCTCCCCACAGCCTAATCCTAAGTCTACCCTTCTTTACTCCATCTTCTCCCTGTTGCCTATCCCTAAGTCTTCCCTTCTCCCATCCTTCCCCTCCCTGCAGCCTAACCCTAAGACTACTCTACTAAACTACATCCCCTCTCCTGCACTGGTCGGAGCTGAGGTGTGATTTTCGGAATGGGACCATATTCTAAAATACACACAGATGACAATTAGCTGTTGGCAGTGTGTGTGTTTAAAATGAGCGTTCAAGCATGTCCAACAATTTCACCAGACGCAGGCCAGAATGAATGACACACTGCGCTCATATCTATCTCCTCTGCAGTGTGATCTTATATTCTGAGGGCAGTTCACTCCCCCTCCTACCTTATCTTTTACACCCCTGCCCCACGTAAAATGGGATGGGTTCGTAATGAAGGATCATATATAGGGGCTTAACCAGATCCTACTCACACAGTGCCGTCAGAAAGCTTTACAGTGCGTATTCCAGAATCATTCGTAGTGCGCTCTGATGCAAAACCTCCATATTTTCGCATGTGCAGAATGGTCACGCACAGTAATTACGCATTTGGAATGCGTAAATAGGCTGTTTAATGCAATACCAGATCGGGTCCATTAGGTAGAGTAGGCTATACGGGGTCAGCAGTGGCAGCTTGAGTCAGGCTCACATTAATTAGAATGAAATAGAATTTAACTAGGAGCTAAAGAGAACAATTAGCAGTGAAATAAAATGCTCTTAGCAATCTCCCTGCCGGTGTTTCTTATACAACGTTTATCCCATTCATTGACTTTCAGCACGTGACCTTCAGCAATCGTGAGGGGGGGTACTTTCATTGCCGTGATGACCTTCACAGGTCGACCTTTCAACTTTTACTCAAAATACACAGGTACCTGGAAGAGAAAGGGGAACGGTGAAATCCTATTGTCTGCAAACTTCAATCAATCCAGTCTTTATGTCCCTTTGGAATGTATGTATTAATTCCATCTCCTTTATTGACAAAACTAAATAACATATCTTTTCTTTAGAGGTATGCAAATGTGATAGAATAGGTTGCTGCTTTGTGTTTGTCAATATCCTATTTTAGTATACCGCACAGACTAAAGACCACAATACATCAAATACAGCACTGAACTCAATAACCCTCAATAATAAAGAAAGCAGTGATTGGGCCGAACAATTTTGCACCAAGTGAAGGAAAGTCTCTGAATACTGTTATAGATCCGGAGGAGTCACACAGACACCCCGGGGGATAAACCCGCTGGGAATCACAATAATAGAGGAACTCAATAATTGCAGGGTGGAAGCACTAATTACAAAAGGGAAAAGCGAGACTGTATGACTTATAATTAAAGCAATTCTTTGGGGAATACACAAACAGTGTAAACAGAATAGCTGAAAATGGGGTATAAATAATCTAGTCACCAAGAAACAGTCTGCAGAGCATGCCATAGGACAGATTTATTTCTTGTGTCTTTAGTTATGACAGTAGTGTGGGCCTGCTATATGGCTAGCTAAGGGGTGTAGCTGCTGTCCCGACCGACCCTATTCCGGATGAATGAAGACTGT
Source organism: Limnodynastes dumerilii (assembly GCA_011038615.1). Taxonomy (NCBI): domain Eukaryota; kingdom Metazoa; phylum Chordata; class Amphibia; order Anura; family Limnodynastidae; genus Limnodynastes; species Limnodynastes dumerilii. Next base: position 564,120 of record WWET01000299.1, read on the forward strand.
ACCAGAACCAGACTGGATTGGACCCTACATGTTAAACCAGATTATTGCAGTATATGGTAAGGACTGACAATCCAAATACACTCAGACCAGATCATTGCCAATTCTATCAGAACATGTGCAGGGCTATAGGGAAAATCATACTGATTACCCATCTATTGTAGCGTCTGGAGCTATGTGGTCAACTTTAGCTGTATCACAAATTTCATACCTACCCCTTTAATGTACTTCAGTCACCACTACTATATAACAGTTACGTTTCAGGAACCTACAAGTTCATGTGTGTATTATAGGTTTTCGTGTGTGTGAAAATTTTGAGACAAAAGGCAAATGTTTTGCACCTTTCTTTAGTCCCATAGACTAAGCAATGGGAGAGAAACGCCCCCCAGTGTCTGTCACACAGTACTGCAGGGCACAATGTCACGTACCAGTTGCAGTATGGAGAGAAGCAATGATAGAAGATAAACTTCACTGCAACGATTGCCATTCATGTTTCTGCTTCGTTTTGCCTTTGTGGGCGCGCATATCATTGCAGCAAAGGTTTATGGGAAGTTTCTACATAGAGAAAAGGGGGGGAGGGGTGTTAGAATAGTCACTGTGCAAGGTTGGGCGCAAGGCTACCCATCAGTCTCTGTCCATTTTCGTGTTCTGCGCTAGTGGAATGGGGCGTTTCACAATATTTAAATGAGAAAGTGGGCGTTTCAGTGCTTCTGCTAGATGCAGTATCCGCCTGGATATCCCCTGCGCTTACTCCAAACTCCTGCACCAGCTCATGGGATGGTGTAAGTCTAAGACGGAAGACATTTTCTGTCATGAAATGGCCCTATTCATTATAAACAGTGCTCTACACATGTAAAAGATATAGAAGCTGACATCTATTTTTAAAATACATTTCTGTTTATAAATTACACTAGTTGATTTTTTTATGCCTGAATAGCAGCATATTGCCGCAGTATGCTTACTAACTAGGGATAAATATTTAATTGGTATATGAATAAACCAAAACAAAAGATAATTTGAATCCTGCAAACGTGTACAGACAGCTGCATTACACCTCACAGCCTCTGCCCGTGTAAATCCGTTTGGGTGTTGCAAGCCAGTGGCCATTTTCACTACGTCCAACCCAGAGTTGCGACTTTCGTAACGCTGGATGCCCTATAAATGCCCTGTGCCCAGTTGGAACAGTGGATTTGCACGTTCGGTCCACACTAACTCTGGATCAGGTCCTCGGAGTGTACCCAGCTTTAGCTAACATTAGCTTACCCAGGTGACGGCTTAGGGGGCCCCGCACTCCTGTAAAGTATTCATTGGCAGCTGACCGCCTTCTCTTGTAGGTTCAGTGCTAAGCGGTCAGCGTATTTATAAACGGTGTTTAGAACCTCTGAGTGTTGTTGATAAACAACATGCCAGCACCTGACAGCATTGCCACCATTCTCTAGTACAGTGGTTCCCAAACTTTCTCAGTTCGAGGCACCCTTAGGGTCTCCATATTTTTTTTCAAGGCACCCCTAAGACAAAAATACAATAGTATACAATAGGAAATAGAAACATTCCAAGGCACCCCGGTGAGAGTGTTGTGGCACCCCTGGGAGCCGCGGCGCACAGTTAGTAGAAGAGCAGCCATTGCCCTGCATGGTTGATGGTGGCAGTTGGGAAGGGGAGGTTCAAGCTGCCCCTTCTTCCTATTCAGCCGCCACCTTGTTTTGGCCATCATGAAAAAAACACCCATATACCCCTTACACACATTGTGATAGAATTTATTTTGCTTGGATCAACAGAGATTTGGGCATGACATCAGTGGGCAAGCTGGGCACAGGTGGTAACAAATGCAGTTTTACAAGGGTTAGACCCCATTGGGCCATGCAGTTGGGGTTTAGAACACCCTTTTTGGCTTTGCCTGATCCAACAGGGTTTTCTTCGAGCCTTTACACATTACATTCTGTGTATAAGACAAGCTGAGCCCAGTAATCACCACATCCCCCCACTCCTCCTCTCAGTAGTCAGTAGCCCCTAGCCCCTCAGTATCCCCAACTTTGCGCGCGACCGCCAGCCCTGGTCCCGCGTGAGTTTGATGAGAACGAGCTGCAGCAGTAGCTGCAGGAAGCGGCGCCCGGGCTGCCTGTCACGTGATATGACGTGACGTGCCAGGACTCCTCGCGAGGCGCTCGCCCTGGTGGTGGCGCGCGGCCTTGGCACGCAGCGGGTTAAGACGAGCTGTGCGAGGCGCGTCGCCCGCTGATGACGTCAGACGAGGACGGGACCCCGTCACTCGCTCTCCCGGCCGCCCCTGTGTATGAGCGGAATCCCCGGCGCCGTCCTCTCTCAGGTAAGCGCCAGGCCCGGGGTGGGGGGGAGTGCGTGGACCTGGTACAGACCACCTTATCTTTTGCTGCAGCCACTCTTTGGATCCGAGCAGCGCGGCCTCCTGCTCCCCGGCTCCCACCCCATCCATGGGGCAATTCAAAGGTAGATAGTGTACTCCTGGTGGCCCCGTGCTCTGGACTAGGTCCACTGATCCCTAATGTCACCCTCTGATGGCAGCCCCCACCCTATCTATGTACCCCTCTGATGGCAGCCCCCCACCCCATCTATGTACCCCTCTGATGGCAGCCATCTTTGTATTGTATAGTAGAGACTGGGAAGCTGTTTGTATTGTATAGTAGAGACTGGGAAGCTGTTTGTATTGTATAGTAGAGACTGGGAAGCTGTTTGTATTGTATAGTAGAGACTGGGAAGCTGTTTGTATTGTATAGTAGAGACTGGGAAGCTGTTTGTATTGTATAGTAGAGACTGGGAAGCTGTTTGTATTGTATAGTAGAGACTGGGAAGCTGTTTGTATTGTATAGTAGAGACTGGGAAGCTGTTTGTATTGTATAGTAGAGACTGGGAAGCTGTTTGTATTGTATAGTAGAGACTGGGAAGCTGTTTGTATTGTATAGTAGAGACTGGGAAGCTGTTTGTATTGTATAGTAGAGACTGGGAAGCTGTTTGTATTGTATAGTAGAGACTGGGAAGCTGTTTGTATTGTATAGTAGAGACTGGGAAGCTGTTTGTATTGTATAGTAGAGACTGGGAAGCTGTTTGTATTGTATAGTAGAGACTGGGAAGCTGTTTGTATTGTATAGTAGAGACTGGGAAGCTGTTTGTATTGTATAGTAGAGACTGGGAAGCTGTTTGTATTGTATAGTAGAGACTGGGAAGCTGTTTGTATTGTATAGTAGAGACTGGGAAGCTGTTTGTATTGTATAGTAGAGACTGGGAAGCTGTTTGTATTGTATAGTAGAGACTGGGAAGCTGTTTGTATTGTATAGTAGAGACTGGGAAGCTGTTTGTATTGTATAGTAGAGACTGGGAAGCTGTTTGTATTGTATAGTAGAGACTGGGAAGCTGTTTGTATTGTATAGTAGAGACTGGGAAGCTGTTTGTATTGTATAGTAGAGACTGGGAAGCTGTTTGTATTGTATAGTAGAGACTGGGAAGCTGTTTGTATTGTATAGTAGAGACTGGGAAGCTGTTTGTATTGTATAGTAGAGACTGGGAAGCTGTTTGTATTGTATAGTAGAGACTGGGAAGCTGTTTGTATTGTATAGTAGAGACTGGGAAGCTGTTTGTATTGTATAGTAGAGACTGGGAAGCTGTTTGTATTGTATAGTAGAGACTGGGAAGCTGTTTGTATTGTATAGTAGAGACTGGGAAGCTGTTTGTATTGTATAGTAGAGACTGGGAAGCTGTTTGTATTGTATAGTAGAGACTGGGAAGCTGTTTGTATTGTATAGTAGAGACTGGGAAGCTGTTTGTATTGTATAGTAGAGACTGGGAAGCTGTTTGTATTGTATAGTAGAGACTGGGAAGCTGTTTGTATTGTATAGTAGAGACTGGGAAGCTGTTTGTATTGTATAGTAGAGACTGGGAAGCTGTTTGTATTGTATAGTAGAGACTGGGAAGCTGTTTGTATTGTATAGTAGAGACTGGGAAGCTGTTTGTATTGTATAGTAGAGACTGGGAAGCTGTTTGTATTGTATAGTAGAGACTGGGAAGCTGTTTGTATTGTATAGTAGAGACTGGGAAGCTGTTTGTATTGTATAGTAGAGACTGGGAAGCTGTTTGTATTGTATAGTAGAGACTGGGAAGCTGTTTGTATTGTATAGTAGAGACTGGGAAGCTGTTTGTATTGTATAGTAGAGACTGGGAAGCTGTTTGTATTGTATAGTAGAGACTGGGAAGCTGTTTGTATTGTATAGTAGAGACTGGGAAGCTGTTTGTATTGTATAGTAGAGACTGGGAAGCTGTTTGTATTGTATAGTAGAGACTGGGAAGCTGTTTGTATTGTATAGTAGAGACTGGGAAGCTGTTTGTATTGTATAGTAGAGACTGGGAAGCTGTTTGTATTGTATAGTAGAGACTGGGAAGCTGTTTGTATTGTATAGTAGAGACTGGGAAGCTGTTTGTATTGTATAGTAGAGACTGGGAAGCTGTTTGTATTGTATAGTAGAGACTGGGAAGCTGTTTGTATTGTATAGTAGAGACTGGGAAGCTGTTTGTATTGTATAGTAGAGACTGGGAAGCTGTTTGTATTGTATAGTAGAGACTGGGAAGCTGTTTGTATTGTATAGTAGAGACTGGGAAGCTGTTTGTATTGTATAGTAGAGACTGGGAAGCTGTTTGTATTGTATAGTAGAGACTGGGAAGCTGTTTGTATTGTATAGTAGAGACTGGGAAGCTGTTTGTATTGTATAGTAGAGACTGGGAAGCTGTTTGTATTGTATAGTAGAGACTGGGAAGCTGTTTGTATTGTATAGTAGAGACTGGGAAGCTGTTTGTATTGTATAGTAGAGACTGGGAAGCTGTTTGTATTGTATAGTAGAGACTGGGAAGCTGTTTGTATTGTATAGTAGAGACTGGGAAGCTGTTTGTATTGTATAGTAGAGACTGGGAAGCTGTTTGTATTGTATAGTAGAGACTGGGAAGCTGTTTGTATTGTATAGTAGAGACTGGGAAGCTGTTTGTATTGTATAGTAGAGACTGGGAAGCTGTTTGTATTGTATAGTAGAGACTGGGAAGCTGTTTGTATTGTATAGTAGAGACTGGGAAGCTGTTTGTATTGTATAGTAGAGACTGGGAAGCTGTTTGTATTGTATAGTAGAGACTGGGAAGCTGTTTGTATTGTATAGTAGAGACTGGGAAGCTGTTTGTATTGTATAGTAGAGACTGGGAAGCTGTTTGTATTGTATAGTAGAGACTGGGAAGCTGTTTGTATTGTATAGTAGAGACTGGGAAGCTGTTTGTATTGTATAGTAGAGACTGGGAAGCTGTTTGTATTGTATAGTAGAGACTGGGAAGCTGTTTGTATTGTATAGTAGAGACTGGGAAGCTGTTTGTATTGTATAGTAGAGACTGGGAAGCTGTTTGTATTGTATAGTAGAGACTGGGAAGCTGTTTGTATTGTATAGTAGAGACTGGGAAGCTGTTTGTATTGTATAGTAGAGACTGGGAAGCTGTTTGTATTGTATAGTAGAGACTGGGAAGCTGTTTGTATTGTATAGTAGAGACTGGGAAGCTGTTTGTATTGTATAGTAGAGACTGGGAAGCTGTTTGTATTGTATAGTAGAGACTGGGAAGCTGTTTGTATTGTATAGTAGAGACTGGGAAGCTGTTTGTATTGTATAGTAGAGACTGGGAAGCTGTTTGTATTGTATAGTAGAGACTGGGAAGCTGTTTGTATTGTATAGTAGAGACTGGGAAGCTGTTTGTATTGTATAGTAGAGACTGGGAAGCTGTTTGTATTGTATAGTAGAGACTGGGAAGCTGTTTGTATTGTATAGTAGAGACTGGGAAGCTGTTTGTATTGTATAGTAGAGACTAGGAAGCTGTTTGTATTGTATAGTAGAGACTAGGAAGCTGTTTGTATTGTGTAGTAGAGACTAGGATTTGCTCTCTTTTATTGTAGTTACAAGAATGTGTTCGGTATTTTATAATGATGCTCACATGGATACTTTAATGTAGGGTGGTTACTGGTGTTAAACAGGAGGGCACAAATTTATAGTTTGCAGGAGGGTGTTGAACACCCCAGCACCGGACCTGTCTCATTGCCTCCACCAGTAGATCACAACCAATAGAACAAATAGTTAAAGAAAGGCAGATTCTGATGCCTCAAAAGCTTAGTTCCCAGTAGTGCAGCAGCAGTGAGGAGCTCCGCAGTGGGAACAGATGTTTGTAGCCTTGTCAAGTATTATTTTTGCAATTATCACCCTGCCCCCGACCCAGCTACTATGTAATATCACCCAGCTGACAACATTTTCTGGGGAGAACACTGCACACTAACAGACATTGCCATTGGTCTGTCGCAAACCACCGTACTGGCAAACCACACTGCGAGCCAGCATTTAAATCCACAGTTGCCACAGGCGCTGTCTATCAAGGGTTTCTATAAAGTGCCTATGTACTTAATACATGAACGTTTGCTCTAGAACACCCTTAAAGCTGTGTAATCCATAACGCAAAGCCCATTCATTGTTTGGTTAGGATGGCAGGAACACCTGTGTGTATGTCTCGGTCCTCAGGGCTTCCCAGCAGTGCATGTTTTCCAGATCTTCTTGCTGGAGCACAGGTGTGTTCATTACGGTCTGTTTAAAAGACCTACGCATGCGTAGGCCGCGTTTACGCAATCTACGTACGGAAATGGTACGTAGATAGCATAAATAAGCTACTAAGCATGCGTAGCAGCTCAATTCTTAAAACGACGTGCGTAAGACAAAAACTACGCAACTGTGAATCTGGACCCAAGCTTGGAAAACACTCCTAAAGGCTTCAGGCTTGCAAACAATCGACCATGTTAGGGATAGAAGATGTCTTTTATATTGCAGGCATGGCTTAGAAATTTTCTTCTTGGTAAATGCACCCTTCACACCAGACCTCCCGAGATAAAAGATGCTGGGTACACACTGGGGCCGTTTCAGCAGATCTATTCCCGCTATGTACCGTCCAACGATGCTGCGGAATCATCTGAAACAGCAAATGATCGTTTCCTTGGATTTTTGGGAGTGCCTCATTTTAGCGATCAGCGATGCACAATGTCTTTTCCAGGCTAGAAGCAGGGCTCCACCATGGGAATAAATGGAGGGCGGTCCAGCGGGGGATTGTGTCTCAACATTGGGCACATCGTGGTGTGCTAACACCGTAGCAGTATCGGATTCTTACTGAAACTTCCGAGTGTGTGCCCAGGTTTAGAATTTACTGAGGGTGGTCCATATTCACACCCATGAGTGAGTTAGGTGCATAACTCACCCGTCCACCCCCTGTTTTTAGATACCTTATGGCTCTTGAGTCCCATAGGGCTACCTTATCTAGCCGTGCAGTATCCGCACGAGCAATGCCCCCCTCCCCCACACTCTCCCCGGCTAATCTAAATACCTCCCCCCTCCCACTTCTACCTGATCACGCCTCTTTCTAACTAAATTACACGGATGCAATCTGCACACCTAGATAGTACATAGATTGCGCAGTAGTTACGCTCTGCAAATTATGCACCTAAGAAGCCGGAGCTTCTTAGGTGCAAATACGATCCGGCGTGTTTACCTTGGGGTCTAATTACCTGTATTATTGGTAGTTAATCTGTCTCCTATGAACAGAGTTTATTTTTTGGTTGTAGACCACTGTGGAGTGAGTTAAACCATAGCCATATTATTATTATTATTGTTATTGCTTATTTATATAGCGCTAAAAATTGCTCTTTACAGAGAACGTTAGACATTCACATCGGTCCCTGTGCCTATTGGAGCTACATATTAATGGCCCTCACACACACACACACACACACACACTCACTCACTAAGGTTAATTTATATTTAGTAAGCAGCCAATTAACTTACCAGTATGTAGTGCTGTGAGGCACAATGCTACTTACTAAGCCACCGTGTTGCCCATGTAAACAAGTATTTTATGCAATTAATCGTGTTAATCATAACTGTGGTTTTCTAAGCACATTGCTTTATAGTTTGATTTGCTTTTTAACTATATAAAGAACTTTAGGAAATTTCTAGGGTTTATTTGCATTGGTTCTTGTATTCCTTTGCTGGGTCATTTATACTCAATAGTCTTTTAAATATTTTTGTTTTTTCAAGGTTCATTTGACAGATGGCAGCAGCAGAGAGTCCTGAACGGGACTCGCTTTCTCCTGAAGAAATCCTACCCAATCTCACAGACGAAGAGGAAGATGATGAGCAAGACTTCTCTCCGGCCCATGAGTTGGATAAAGATGAGAGCAATATTGACGATCTAGATAACAAGGCTTCCCCTGATACTGCAGTCTCACAGTCTATCTTCGGGGGTCGGACCTCCCCATTCTCAATCAATAACATCTCCCCGAAATCTGTCCCGGAGGACAAAGACTTATCCGAGGCCATCCCAGAGGCTAAAACTGTCTCCAATTCCTTTCCAGACGAGAAAGCTGCCTTAGACATTGTTTCCAAGTCTGAGAAAGGAGTTGTTTCCTCGGAACATGAGAAAAATTCAGTGAAATCCCCTCCACGTTCCGATGAAGAGGATAATCTGAGCGAGATAAAATCCCCAGGCTCCGATAGTGAGCAGACCAGAGACATAAGTCGTTCTCCTATTATCAACAAAGAACTTCCTGATGAAGTCTCTTCGGTCATACGAGACCTGGATGAGCACGAACTGGATTACGACGAGGAGGTCCCAGAAGAACCGATAGGCCCCAACCAGGAAGACGAAACGGAGAAACTCGGAGCAGAGGACGAAGAGGACAAAGAGAAAGAGGAGTCCCCCGTGAACCACAAGAGCGACGCTCAGAAGGATGGAGAGCTTCAAAAAGAGAAGAAGGAGGAGGACGACGGGGAGATTGACGAGGGAGAGATTGATGTGAGTGTTTCCTGGCTTCTTCTATCATGTATGTTCTCATAAGACGTTCATTACTTATTAATCGAGGCCTTCGCTAAAAGTAAATGACTAATAGTGGTTGTCCAGGTGCGCTATAGTGCAATTATGGGTCATAACACATTTTCTGTCCTGCTGTCTCTAATAACAATATGAATTGGTGGCTGGACAGGTCATAGGTCTGCGTATGTGAGGCCATCGCTGACTTCTCGGTCTTCAGTTTTCTTCCTCTGTCTGCTGACACGGTTGTGACCTCAGGGCTTGCCAGCACCAGGTTGAGGTCACACCAGCGCCATCTAGGACAGTGTTGGCTAACCTGTGACACTCCAGGTGTTGTGAAACTACGAGTCCCAGCATGCCTTAACTGCAAAAGCATAGCAGATACCTGACAAAGCATGATGGGAATTGTAGTTTCACAACACCTGGAGTGTCACAGGATAGCCATCACTGATCTAGGAGAAGGCTGAAGACCACTCTGGGAATGATTGTTGGTGATGGTGTCCAGACAGAGCGCTGTTAGGAATAGGCATGGAAGTACAAGGCATTGTGGGAAGGGAAGCGTGCACGTGACACTGTTGTGGGAGTGCAGGGCACTGTTTTGCCCATGAGGTTATAACCTCAGAGCAATCTCCTGTGCGTTTCCAGAGCATCAAACGTTTCCACAGCACCACGCGTTCTACCAAGGCTCGGACCCTTGCAGCATCAGCCTTCTGCCCCCCCATGCAATACCTGCAGTCTGTCTGTAGCTTGTGTGTGGCCGCTTCCTCCATCACAGAGAATTGTGTGTTTTGTATAGTTGCCAGTCTTGTGTATCTAAGCAGATGCTTTTTGGGCCTGTCACGTATAACAGGCTCGATGTAAAATCTGCAAGCCGTAAGCTTTGGGAGATTGCCATAAACAATAAAACCATTGATTTGTTGCATCCTACATTTTAATTTTCTCCTTCCCTTGAAAAAAACTAAATAGTCCTGCAGACATTTTGGAAGGAGGTTACTGTTTACTGGACCAGTAAACGCCTCAGGTTCTAACTGCGTTATTTTACGCTGCTTGGAGACCGGATCTAGGCTGCGTGAAGCACTGAGTGGTTTGGAAATGTACAATGCTGCGTCCCCAGATTCTAGATTACTTGTCATCACACTGCAGGCCTCTGTCTGGGAATGATTGTTGGTGATGGTGTCCAGACAGAGCGCTGTTAGGAATAGGCATGGAAGTACAAGGCATTGTGGGAAGGGAAGCGTGCATGTGACACTGTTGTGAGCGTGGGAATGCAGGGCACTGTTTTGCCCATGAGGTTATAACCTCAGAACAATCTCCTGTGTGTTTCCAGAGCATCCAACGTTTGCACAGCACCACGTGTTCTAGCAAGGCTTGGACCCTTGCAGCATCGGCCTCCGGCTCGGACCCTTGCAGCATCAGCCTTCTGCCCCCCCATGCAATACCTGCAGTCTGTCTGTAGCTTGTGTGTGGCTGATACCTACATCCATCACAGAGAATTGCACGCGTGTGTTTTGTATAGTTGCCAGTCTTGTGTATCTAAGCAGATGCTATTTGGGCCTGTCACGTATAACAGACTCAATGTGAAATCTACAAGCCGTAAGCTTTGGGAGATTGCCATAAACAATAAAACCATTTATTTGTTGCAGCCTACATTTTAATTTTCTCCTTCCCTTAAAAAATCTAAATAGTCCTGTAGACATTTTGGAAGGAGGTTACTGTTTACTGGACCAGTAAACGCCTCAGGTTCTAACTGCGTTATTTTACGCTGCTTGGAGACCGGATCTAGGCTGCGTGAAGCACTGAGTGGTTTGGAAATGTACAATGCTGCGTCCCCAGATTCTAGATTACTTGTCATCACACTGCAGGCCTCTGTCTGGTGATTATCTATAGAGCTGGCTGCACAGCATATGACGGTCTGGGCAATTGGCCTGTGGAACATGTTTGTCTGGATGGCAAGTCCTCCAGACACAGCGCCAGCAGGACCCAAACAGTGCAGAGTTTTTGACCATTATAAAATTTCCCCAAATAATGCTTCATTGTGTTGGGGACGTTGGATCTGGTAAGGCAACAAAAGGCTAATACTAACGTTTACCGGCCACATTATTATGGAATGTAAGAGGGTGAACGTCCTTCTGCTAGAAATGCAATTGATTCCAGTCCACGTTTGCTAAATCAGCATCATCTTTTAGGAGTGGTCAGAGCAGAACTCAATTGTGTCAGATGGCATAATGTGTTTATGGCGTCTGCACAGCGCCATCATTTCCCAGCTGACTGTGCCATCCTGTGCCATGTTTCCGTTGTCAGACATGAATCTATAGTGTGGTACAGTGGTTCCCAAACATATATTTGTAATCATTTATTTTATATAGCGTGTGGGTGCATCCTTTCTTCTTGCATCTCCTCTGTGAGTCCACAGCTGGTCAGCGTGCAGGAGTTGCAGGGAGAGAGGCTTTCCTAATGAGCTAAGCTAAAGTGTAGCTCAGCTTCTCTCCCCTCAGCAGCCTTGCACTGACTTGCCTGGACTCACGCCACCCCTGTAAGTGCATGGTAGCACACACTTTAGAGCCTCCATTGTAGTATGTGGCAGGGCATTGCAGTTACGTTAATGCTGCATGCTAACAATGACCAGAACAGTATAAGACAATGCTTTTATGTGCGTTTGAATGACAATTGTCGATGTACCCAAAAAATCGGTATTCTGAGAAAAAGAAACAGGAAGTTAGGAGGTAAAATGGGGTGTTGAGCCCCTGGACCCTAAACATAGAGAGATGTATTTGACCAGATTTAATTTAATGTTTCAGCTGCTTATTCCCAAAATGTTATGTTTAGGATTAAATCAAATTGGAGGGTTTCCGAGGTGCCGCTGAATCGTCGGTAACTGCGTGGCATCGTGAGATTTGATATTTGGGAGCTCCTAATTTTTGCGATCAGTGATGTCCAGATGTCTGGAGAAAACTTCAGTGTGTACTGACACCCGATCTTCACTGCAACCATTCCCATTCATATTTCTGCATGGCGCCACCTTGTGGCCAAGCATATAATTGTAGCAAAAAATTTTAGGAATGGTTTGTAAAAACGGGAATGTAGGCGGCATTGTTATGTGGGTCGGGGCTAGAATTGTTACTTCATTGTGTACCCTTCTTTACTGTCATGTGTTTTGTTCCTACATTGAAACAATCTATTTTTGATGTTTATTGTAAATTCTCTTTTAAAGATGTGTATTGTGAGTTTACAGTAGCGGGAGATCATAGACACCTTACCAGTGATATTGCGAGAGCAAATTTATCCATGTAAAGTGAAGCACATAAACTGAGAACGCTTAAGGGGATCTAGGGGCAAAATGACATCTTGGACCCTCCTAAATTTTCTGACAACCATTCCGAAGAGCTCATAAACGCCAGGTAACGCAGATTCAAATCACAGATTATCTGCAGGTTATGTGGAGATCCACTACTGATCCGGTTCACCGTCTATTAGAGATTTAGAAAAATTATTGTGAATGTGAGGGTGCAAATTTTGGATTTATTTATTTTTTTAGGTGGCAGATCTTATTGTATGCATGTGTTGTGTACACACACACCCTTTGTGGATCTACTGAAATCCTCTCTGCCTTCCTGTTTCTCCTACATGGCACAGACTGTAGGGGAGCAACCACTGTAGTTTATCCACAAGGAAGGTCCTCCGTGGCCACTAATCTATCATCACAGGGGCAGTTAGCATTACACTTCTATCCCAGTGGTTTCACGGTGGCGTAAGAGGACATGTACAGGGTGACCTCACTAGTCACTCAGTGGATAAAACGTTGGGTGCACCTTCTTGTGAAGTGGGTCGCCAGGTCCCAATTTCTAATCGGCGTGATCGGTATTTGTCGAACCCTAATTTTGCCTCTTCCCTGTGTTCTCTATGCTCTCCCTGTAAGTCCACCCCTCTGCTTCAGCACCATGTCATTCCTGACATACAGATGGGGTTGCAAAGTGCTTCTCTCAGCCAATCCAGGACATGGATGATGGAGGACTGTGTAGGAGAATTAAATAAAAATGATATGAAATAGTTGAGTGTTGTAAGTGTAAATTTTCCTGCCCTAACAGTGCGTGGCCCAAGAAAGCTTTTCATAATATCCTGTGATTTGTTTTATTACGCTTAATATCTTACATTGACCAGTTATATCATCATTGACTTTTGTAATCATCAAAGTCCATTTGTTTTTATGGACTTCCCAGTTAAGTCCTTTTTAAAGCTGCCGTTGCTTACAAGCAATAGATACAGCCGTGTTCTTGGCTAGGCTGGTTTTCTGGGCAATGTGCCATTTTAAGAGCATAGTTGGGCCGTTGTAAGAAATATGAATGGGAATCGTTGCAGTGAAGATCTTGTGTTTGTACACACTGAAGTTTTTTTCCAGACATCTGGATATCATTGATTGGAAATCCTGTGATACCATGCAGTTTCTGACGATCCTGCAGCATCATGGGGCAGTACACACTGGTAAGCTGTGTGCCCAGCAAGGACACAGTGTTGTAATATGTAGTAAAATTGGTAAAGTGTAATGTACTGGTGTTACCACTAGATGTCAGTATTATCACATGTATTCAATACCATGGGCCCGATTCAATTGGCGGGGTTATTTTAAAAAATTTAGCAACGGAAACAGGACGCTATCGCTGGTCATTTAGCATAAAAAATACGCTAATTCAATATTTTTTTTTATTGCTGCGAAAAAAGAGCAGGCAGCGAAGGAGAAATTTAACGCAATTTAAAAAAAAACAACCTTTCTTGAACGTCGCAATTCACTTCCTTCTAGCAGGAAATGCCCGGCGCTAATGACAGGTTCACTGTCATTGGCCGGTGTGTGAAATATTGTTCTTACGATATTTC
>WWET01000299.1:676649-689496 GCA_011038615.1 Limnodynastes dumerilii
AATTTTATTCTATGCATGCAGGGAGAATGCTTTGGTTTTACTTATTGCACACAGATACCTGATCAGCTTCACTTTTAAACTGCTAATTAGACTTGAGCTGGGAAACATCACCTTTTAACTATAATACTGTTGCAACAAATGAAATTTGACTCCCCTGAAATCAACATGGTTTAGCCCAGGTGTAACTTTAAGTTCTTATTTTCAATCTCTGAATCAGGGCCTATATGAACTTACATTGCTCTAGGAAAAGATAATAGTTTTGTTTTTAAAATAGTTTTATTGTTTCTGTGAAACTGTTCATGTTCTGTTACCGTTAGATACAGTTAGTTCATTCATTCGGTGAAAATAATCTATAAACAAAGAGGGAGATGTAATGTCTTTAAAACACATTGCAGGGAAGTTATGATATAAAGCACTATGAACCGTAATCAGAGAACCGTTTTTTTAATGTACACAATTATACACATGATCGGAGCAAGGGAACACCCACCATCCGCACGTGTGTCCCCAGATGCGATTCACATGCCTAAAGCACTTAGGAGCGTATATTCAACATAACTTACCTAAATTAAGTTACTACGCATGCGCAGCTGATCCGATCCTAAAAAATACGCACAGAACTCCCCGCTATAATCGTTCTCTGGATACGACCCAGTGTCTTTAGGAATATATATCGTCGCAGAATAGACGTGACCAGGACGTAGAAAGTTATTGTGTGTAAGAGAAGGAACTGAGTAACAAGCACAAAGTGATGGTAAGAGCCTGCAAGTATGACCAAGAAGAAATGGAGATACATAACTATAATAACTGTTGAATCATTATTATATTACTGTCATGACCTAGATACAACAGGCATATAGAGATGGAGATAAGGCATGGAAAAACAGAGGAGGGGCCTGAAGAAACAGAGGAAGGGTCTGGAGAAACAGAGGAAGGGCCTGGAAAGTCAGAGAAAGGGCCCTGGTGAAACAGAGGAGGGGCTTGAAGAAACAGAGGAAAGATCTGGAGAAACAGAGGAGGGGGCCTGGAGAAACAGAGGAGGGGGCCTGGAGAAACAGAGGAAGGGTCTGGTGAAACAGAGGAGGGGCCTGAAGAAATAGAGGAAAGATCTGGAGAAACAGAGGAGGGGGCCTGGAGAAACAGAGGAAGGGTCTGGAGAGTCAGAGAAAGGGCCCTGGTGAAACAGAGGAGGGGCCTGAAGGAACAGTGGAAGGGTCTGAAGAAACAGAGGAGGGGCCTGAAGAAATAGAGGAAAGATCTGGATAAACAGAGGAGGGGCCTGAAGGAACAGTGGAAGGGTCTGGAGAAACAGTGGAAGGGTCTGGAGAAACAGAGGAAAGGGCCTGGAGAGTCAGAGAAAGGGCCCTGGTGAAACACAGGAGCGGCCTGAAGGAACAGTGGAAGGGTCTGGAGAAACAGAGGAGGGGCCTGGAGAGATGGAGTCGGGTGGCCGTATGCACACCTAAGAATCTCCGGCTTCCTAGGCGCGTAGATTTAAGAAATGACCTACTACGCATGTATAGTAGGTCATTTACGCAATCTACGCACGGTAAGATAAGGTAGTCCTATGGCACTCTTATCTGCCATAAGGTACCTAAATACGGGTGGGGGGTTAAGGGCAGGATGGGTGAGTTAGGTGCGGATCTGTCCACACCTAACTCACTCTTATGTGTGACTATGACCCGCGGTCCTGAATACTGAGCATGGTTGCTCAGTAAGCTGCACTTGTGTCTTACAGCACTGAGGTCAAGAGTTCGATTCCCAGACTAGGCCTTATATGTGTGGAGTGTGTATGTTGTTTGTATGTGTTATGGACCTTAATATGTAACTCCAATGGGACAGGTACTGATGTGAAAGTAAAGTGCTGCATAATCTGATAGCACTATATAAAAACCTGTTAATTAATAATAATAACTAAAATAAATATGGATAGATGTATGTATTATATTTGGTAAGTTGTAATAAAGCATTGAAGTTGTTTATTTGCATTAGTTTTATTTAGGAAATATTTATAAAAAAAAATACAAAAAAAATCCTATTCTTTCTTTCTCTCTAACACATTCTCCTGTCAATTTAGTTTATTTAATTGCTGAACTTTCCTTTTATTAGGTTATTTAGACCTCAGAACGGGACTGTCTGCATTCTTTTGCCTTGGGGGTGCCTGTAAAGAGTTATTGAGGCACTAAGGGTGTTGAATTGACAACAGCTGAGAATCACTGCTTTCACAGAATTATGTCATATGCTGCCACCTTGTGGAGACATCATGACAGTACACAAATTCTGGTACCTTGTGTTTGCTGCCTTTAAAAAAAAAATGACTAATATTCAATGACAGTGGAATTATTTTAAATGTGATCATTGCAAATAAAAAACTGTTTTGCAAATGAGCTTTGTCTTTTCTATAGAGTTTTGTCTATTAAGACTAAGTGAGATAAAACTAATTTTCTATATGTGGTCTTTAGATATTTGATCACCAGCTAAAATGTCTTGCATTATGACAGCTAATACATAAGACACTGAGATCACTGAGCAGCACTGTCCCTGGTCCACCCCCCCCATTTGCTAACATTCTGCATAATCAGAAAATTGCACATTGAATGTTAGGCTCAAATTCATACCAGAATTAATTCTATAAACATAAGGGAAGAAAATATCCTGTACCTTACAGGGGTGTACATTGATAGAACTGAGAGTAGGGGTAGAACAGAGACTGGGGGCGCAGTAGAATGCAAGGAGAATAGTGAGTGGGGCACAGTATAGATAAAGAGTATAGAGAGTGAGGGCGCAGTATAGATACAGAGTATAGAGAGTGAAGGCATAGTAGAGATTCCGGGATATAGAGGGAGGGCACAGTAGAGATGCAGGGTATAGAGAGTGAGGGCACAGTAGAGATACAGGGTGTAGAGAGTGAGGGTGCAGTATAGACACAGAGTATAGAGAGTGAATGCACAGTATAGATACAGAGTATAGAGAGTGAGGTTACAGTATAGATACAGAGTATAGAGAGTGAGGTTACAGTAGAGATACAGAGTATAGAGAGTGAGGGAACAGTAGAGATACAGAGCATAGAGAGAGAGGGGACAGCAGAGTGAGTGCGCAGTAGAGATACAGGGTATAGAGAGTGAGGGTACAGTAGAGATACAGAGTATAGAGAGTGAGTGCGCAGTAGAGATACAGGGTATAGAGAGTGAGGGTACAGTAGAGATACAGAGTATAGAGAGTGAGTGCGCAGTAGAGATACAGGGTATAGAGAGTGAGGGTACAGTAGAGATACAGAGTATAGAGAGTGAGTGCGCAGTAGAGATACAGGGTATAGAGAGTGAGGGTACAGTAGAGATACAGAGTATAGAGAGTGAGTGCGCAGTAGAGATACAGGGTATAGAGAGTGAGGGTACAGTAGAGATACAGAGTATAGAGAGTGAGTGCGCAGTAGAGATACAGGGTATAGAGAGTGAGGGTACAGTAGAGATACAGAGTATAGAGAGTGAGTGCGCAGTAGAGATACAGGGTATAGAGAGTGAGGGTACAGTAGAGATACAGAGTATAGAGAGTGAGTGCGCAGTAGAGATACAGGGTATAGAGAGTGAGGGTACAGTAGAGATACAGAGTATAGAGAGTGAGTGCGCAGTAGAGATACAGGGTATAGAGAGTGAGGGTACAGTAGAGATACAGAGTATAGAGAGTGAGTGCGCAGTAGAGATACAGGGTATAGAGAGTGAGGGTACAGTAGAGATACAGAGTATAGAGAGTGAGTGCGCAGTAGAGATACAGGGTATAGAGAGTGAGGGTACAGTAGAGATACAGAGTATAGAGAGTGAGTGCGCAGTAGAGATACAGGGTATAGAGAGTGAGGGTACAGTAGAGATACAGAGTATAGAGAGTGAGTGCGCAGTAGAGATACAGGGTATAGAGAGTGAGGGTACAGTAGAGATACAGAGTATAGAGAGTGAGTGCGCAGTAGAGATACAGGGTATAGAGAGTGAGGGTACAGTAGAGATACAGAGTATAGAGAGTGAGTGCGCAGTAGAGATACAGGGTATAGAGAGTGAGGGTACAGTAGAGATACAGAGTATAGAGAGTGAGTGCGCAGTAGAGATACAGGGTATAGAGAGTGAGGGTACAGTAGAGATACAGAGTATAGAGAGTGAGTGCGCAGTAGAGATACAGGGTATAGAGAGTGAGGGTACAGTAGAGATACAGAGTATAGAGAGTGAGTGCGCAGTAGAGATACAGGGTATAGAGAGTGAGGGTACAGTAGAGATACAGAGTATAGAGAGTGAGTGCGCAGTAGAGATACAGGGTATAGAGAGTGAGGGTACAGTAGAGATACAGAGTATAGAGAGTGAGTGCGCAGTAGAGATACAGGGTATAGAGAGTGAGGGTACAGTAGAGATACAGAGTATAGAGAGTGAGTGCGCAGTAGAGATACAGGGTATAGAGAGTGAGGGTACAGTAGAGATACAGAGTATAGAGAGTGAGTGCGCAGTAGAGATACAGGGTATAGAGAGTGAGGGTACAGTAGAGATACAGAGTATAGAGAGTGAGTGCGCAGTAGAGATACAGGGTATAGAGAGTGAGGGTACAGTAGAGATACAGAGTATAGAGAGTGAGTGCGCAGTAGAGATACAGGGTATAGAGAGTGAGGGTACAGTAGAGATACAGAGTATAGAGAGTGAGTGCGCAGTAGAGATACAGGGTATAGAGAGTGAGGGTACAGTAGAGATACAGAGTATAGAGAGTGAGTGCGCAGTAGAGATACAGGGTATAGAGAGTGAGGGTACAGTAGAGATACAGAGTATAGAGAGTGAGTGCGCAGTAGAGATACAGGGTATAGAGAGTGAGGGTACAGTAGAGATACAGAGTATAGAGAGTGAGTGCGCAGTAGAGATACAGGGTATAGAGAGTGAGGGTACAGTAGAGATACAGAGTATAGAGAGTGAGTGCGCAGTAGAGATACAGGGTATAGAGAGTGAGGGTACAGTAGAGATACAGAGTATAGAGAGTGAGTGCGCAGTAGAGATACAGGGTATAGAGAGTGAGGGTACAGTAGAGATACAGAGTATAGAGAGTGAGTGCGCAGTAGAGATACAGGGTATAGAGAGTGAGGGTACAGTAGAGATACAGAGTATAGAGAGTGAGTGCGCAGTAGAGATACAGGGTATAGAGAGTGAGGGTACAGTAGAGATACAGGGTATAGAGAGTGAGGGTACAGTAGAGATGCAGAGTATAGAGAGTGAGGGTACAGTAGAGATACAGGGTATAGAGAGTGTGGGCACAGTAGAGATACAGGGTATAGAGAGTGAGGTCGCAGTAGAGATACAGGGTATAGAGAGTGAGGTCGCAGTAGAGATACAGAGTATAGAGAGTGAGGACGCAGTATAGATACAGAGTATAGAGAGTGTGGGTACAGTAGAGATGCAGAGTATAGAGAGTGAGGACGCAGTAGAGATACAGGGTATAGAGAGCGAGGGTACAGTAGAGATGCAGAGTATAGAGCGTGAGGACGCAGTAGAGATACAGGATATAGAGAGTGAGGATGCAGTAGAGATACAGAGTATAGAGAGTGTGGGTACAGTAGAGATACAGAGTATAGAGAGTGAGGGTACAGTATAGATACAGGGTATAGAGAGTGAGGGCACAGTAGAGATACAGTGTATAGCGAGTGAGGGTACAGTAGAGATACAGAGTATAGAGAGTGAGGACGCAGTAGAGATACAGAGTATAGAGAGTGAGGGTACAGTAGAGATACAGGGTATAGAGAGTGAGGGCACAGTAGAGATACAGAGTATAGAGAGTGAGGGCACAGTAGAGATACAGGGTATAGAGAGTGAGGGCACAGTAGAGATACAGGGTATAGAGAGTGAGGATGCAGTAGAGATACAGGGTATAGAGAGTGTGGGCACAGTAGAGATACAGGGTATAGAGAGTGTGGGTACAGTAGAGATGGGGGATTAGAGAGGGAGCAGAGAATTAGCTACAAATTAAAATATTAAACTCTGTGAATTGTGCAACAATATAAACCTTACACAATATCTTATTGTCATGTGGATGTTGCCTAGAGTGCAGCTATGATCTGAGATGGGGAAGTTCATGTTGCATGTGGGTGGAGGGATAGAACCTCTCATCGCTTCCTCTTTCTCTTAAACAGAAATTGACATTAAACTTTCCTAAAAAGCAAACAATAGAACCAGTTATTCACGATCCTCCGCTGGTTACTAGGAATGTGAAGTAACGTTCTGCTCTCATAGAAATGTCCTTTCTTTACAATATATTAGATACAGTTTTGGTCATGTCACATTGGCAATTCCCATTCTAGCAGAGTGGGTGGACTAGCGCGTTTCGCATCCTGTAGTGTACTTGGAATCGTGGCTTAGGTCCAAAGGCAGACCTCCAATTGCTGTGCCTGAGTGCCCCGCTGTAACCACACTCCCGTGTAGGCGGTGTTACGTTACCGCGTTATGAGCCGACCTCGAAATAATCAAAAACAATATTTTTTTCTTATGTCTGTAGAAATGATGTGACACAGACACAATACATCGGACCCTTTGTAATGCTTTCGGAGTGTCAGATAGTAATGGAAGGGTCTGGGATCACGGAAGGTCAGCTCCCTGGACTTAAACGACCTGTGGTTGGTGGAAACGTTTTGATGTAAACAGTTCTTATTTCCGTCTGCGTCCGGCTCTATATCGGATGCACTGGCTTGGGCCCCGTCATTTTTGTACATTGACCACGTCCCTCCACCCCTTCCCACCCTACGAACGTTCTCTTTATTTTGTCGTGAACATATGTCACAATATATAAATATGCCCCAGTCCACGCCCAACTCATTTTATTGTAACCCCCCCCCCTCCTGCAGCCACTCCCCTTTCATTTGAAAAAAATCTGGTCTGGGTCTAGGTCTGGGATTGTGTTTAATGGGCCTGATCCAGACCTTAAATAACAGGTACAAGCTCGTGCCATTCATTTCAGCTTGAAAAAGTCCCACATAGGATGGAAACGGCATTCCCGTTGTACTGCACGGGGTTTAGCAATTCCACTACTTGCTAATATATCACAAGCACCTTACCTGACTGTTTGGAAACATAGGTATACTACACCATTAACGGAGAATTGACTTTCCATCTGTCATCCACATATCCAACGTGGCTACTTCGAATTGGTTTTAAGACGGTCATTACTGATACCATCTACAGACTGCACCGGACCACTACTCCCCATGGAGGGGAGGGTAGGGTCGACCGTGCTAACTTCTGTTACTAGAATTCCGTCAACACCTATATTAGTGGACCACCAGCGGTAATTATTCCTACACTTCTCCATCCTGCACGATTTGTTTCCTATTTTAACATTCTTATCATCGTACGTGGATTCCAGCTTACGCTGCATTTCAAACCCTTGTTGCTTAAGTAGACTGTTTATACATATAGGGCCTGATCCAGAGCAACGCTCGCAAGCGAGCGTACGACGAGCGTATGCGAATTTTCGGCTAAAAATTCGCAATGTGTCTTATTGTCCATAATCCATCAGTTTCTATTCATATATTTTCAGCCATCCTGAATTAAATATATATAATTTATTAGAAACATATATATAAATGGATACTATTTATGTAGCGCTGGTACAACCATTTTTTGGGTTATTTTCTTCAGTTTTTTTTTGTTTGGGTTACTTGTATTCCTAATAAATTACTAGCTGCTTATAAGTTTTGATAAACTGTTCTAAGTTAGCGCTGTCTTTTTTCCCATTTTTTTTACTGATCCAGACCTACGCAAATAATACACCCTTGTGCGTATTTATGCCCGTGTGCCTACCAAGCACATACTTGCTCATACTTACTTTTGCTATTTTACGCTGACCAAACCCTTCCCTAACTTTTCAGAGCGTATCCGTGGGCGTCCGTAGTCTCCAGGCGTAGTTACGACGCTAAGCACGCCCATACTGTACGATTTAAATGCCTCACCCCGCCCCTGAAGAGCAATTATGGGCGGCCGTAGGTCTGGATCTGCCCCAGTGATTGTAAAATGGCTCTATATTTACCCACCGGCTCTACCACTACACATTTTAACTTTGCCACTTATCAGTAAGCTCCATGTTTCTCTTGTATCAATGAACAGCATCGAGGAGCCTACAGAAATTATTATTATTTATATATCGCCACAAACTGTCTGCAGCACTTTACAGAAAACATTAGACATTCATTAGTCCCTGTCCCAAGGGAGCTACATACTAAGGTCCCTCACACATTCATACATACACACACAGACAGACATTAGGGTTAATTTAGTCAGCAGCCAATTAACCAACCAGTATGTGTTTGGAGTGTGGGAGGAAACCCACACAGACTCTGGGAGAACATACAAACACCACACAGTTCTTGTCTTCTAAATGCACAAAAATCCTAGTTTGCATAAATAACCGTTCTCTGTACATAATACGGTGCAGTTATAAAGACGGAAGAATGACAACAACCCTTGTGGTTATAAAGCTATAAATTTAAGGAACTCAATTAAGTCAACAAAATATCTATACGGTTTTTTTTTATTACATAACATTTGTTATTAAAGCAGCAGTAGTTACACTGAAGCAGACGGACTGTGTCCAAGGCAGGAGAGGTTCCATATTGCATGAGGAGAGGAGGGGTGGACAGGTGTGACAATCTCTTCCAATAATAGGAAAAATTCAGGTGACTATTTAGCATATGATTACAAGAAGACCCGTATCAGACACACACCATCAATGAAGGCATTTTTAAACATTTACTTCCAAGAGTGCAATTCACTAGGCTCAAAAGCAAATGGTCAAAGGGAACCACAAGCTGACAGCACCGATCCAAAATGGCCACCCTGGCGTCCTAGCGTGGCTAAGGGTCTCAGAACAGAAAACATTCACTTATTATCCATTTTAGTATCTTCATCCAGTGTCGTCTTGTCCCATACCACAGCTAAGGCGAGAACTTTCCACGACCAGTCTGGTAAATCGCCCCAAAAAAACGCATTATATATTACAAAATGGCGAACTGCGCTGAACAGACAGTGAGATTTCTCTTCCATAAACATGGTAACGAACCGTCATTCTCTAGGGAATGGAAAAAGCAGTGGACATAATACTAGCAGATCAGAGAAAACTGTCTATCAAAACACAATATAAAAAGAAATATAAAAATAAAATTTGTCTGGGCGCGTTGTTTCGGGAAGTAACAGCCTTTCGGATGATGTCATACTTCATCTTGGACCGGCATGGGGTTGACATGTCCCTCATCCACCTGCTTCCGGCGTGCGTCCAGATTGGGTCGAGGAGGGGGGTTTTGCGGCGGATGCTTAATGGTCTCTGCAACTTTTAACTTTGGCGGTGCTGGCGGCTCGATAGGACGCCATTCTTCTCCGAGTATCGCGGCCTAGAGAGGCAAACATTGGAATCAGAGCAGCCGAGAGGACAATTGGTATCAATAATTAAGCCTCAAATAAGTCTCAGTTTCACATAGAAACTTAGGACCTGATTCACACTTAAGAAGGCTTCCGATTTTAGGTGCATATATTTAAGAACGGATCGACTGCGCATGCGTAGTAACTTTTCAACGCTTTTAACGTTGGACTTGCGTTAATTCCATACTTATATACTGCGCACCTAAAGTCTCAAGGTTCGCATAAACATCCGCAGAAATGGGCGTTCTATGAATAAGTAAATAGGACGAGACGCAGAAATGGGTGGAGGAAGGCATTTAAATCACACATGAAGGCGCGGTTACGCACTTGCGTTCCTAAGTAGACGACCTACGCATTGAAATGCAAAACTACAGTTAAGGGAGCCCTATGGCACTGGTAAGTCACATGCGAACCTGGAAACTCGGGGTGTGCCGAGGGGAGTTTCATTGCTATTAGTTTCGTATGTTTAGGAACCAATCGCGTTCTTAAGTGTGAATCAGGTCCTAAGTGATGGCGGATAAGAGCCACACGGCCCATCCAATCAGACCAGTTGGTTTTTTTTTAAACTATACTGAACCTAAACCCTATTTGACAATCAATTTATTTAGAAATTCAGAATATCCTTATATTTCTCCCAAGCATGTTTATATTATTCTACTGTGTTATCCTCTACCACCTGGGAGGTTATTCTACTTATCTATCACCCTTTCAGTGAAGTAATTTTTCACACATTTTCTCTGAACCAATAACCCTCCATTTTATAGTCGTGTCTTTGTAATCTACTATACTCCTTCTTTTAAATAATGCCCCCACCTGTACCTGGTTACACCCCTTATTAGTAGCGATCATATCCAAACCTGTCCCTTCTCTGCTCCAAGCTATATATGTTTCCTTCCTCTAGTCTCTCTCTCTGTATGGTGTGTGACACAGGCCATGCACCGTTTTAGTTGCTCTCCTCTGCTCCAAGCTATACGTTACTTCCTCTAGTCTCTCTCTGTATGGTGTGTGACAGGCCATGCACCATTTTAGTTGCTCTTCTCTGCTCCAGGCTATACATGATTACTTCCTCTAGTCTTAGTGGAGACTCCAGATACCACCTGAATACTCACCAGAAGGTAAATGATGGCTGCAATACCAAGACACACCGTGCCCAAAATCGTAGCCAGGATGAAGCCTCCAGGCACTGCCAACCTGTGAGAACAGACAGACAACTCAATATCCTGTTGCGTACAATAAATGGTTAGGCCACTTTGTAAATTAGGGGGGTGCAGGGTGAACCAAGGCTGGGTCAAATACAGTTAAAATATATTCAACTCTGACATCTTTAGATGTATTGCTTTCCGCCTGGGTAACCAATAATGAGGATGCTGGTGATCACATTGGTTTACGTGAGGGACATACTACAATTGAGTGCGTTTTTGTGGCATTGCTATTTTTAACTGCAAAATACACCAAAAATTTGCAGAACTCAGAGAGTCTCTCTAACTGGATATAGTTTATATAGGTTATATAAAGTGAGACGTAACTGATGATATATTGCATTTGACTGTACATATATTCTATATACTGTTGTCTTGTGTGTTAAGTCTGGTAGGTAGAGAGGATGAATACTTATTCCACTTACCCAGCATGCAGAAAGGCCCGGACATAATAATTACGCGTCAGAGGCCCAAAGACCTTCACCACTGACGTCATGTACTTCTGTCCACTAAAAAAAGCAAAGATCAACATTAAAATGGAACAGACTCACGTTTTACATGTTCCACTCCCTGGCTGCATGATACAAGTCACTCCTTCAAGACGCCAAAAAGTTTTTCAAATCTGGTCCAGCTTTTAGAAACTTCTAGAAACGTGTAATGGGCGGGGCTTATACACAGTAGGTGAAGTTGGTCTCTAAGTGGGGGTTCAGCAAAATAACAATGGCTGTCTGGTAGAGAAAGGAAGTATTTGTGTTTGTAAGCAGGGGTGGAGACTCATTTGTGTTTTTCAAGCAGGGGTGGAGACTCATTTGTGTTTGTAAGCAGGGGTGGGGACTCATTTGTGTTTGTAAGCAGGGGCAGGGATTCATTTGCATTTGTAAGCAGGGGCGGGGACTCATTCATGTTAGTTAGCAGAGGTGAGGACTCAAAGCTCCTCCCCTGCGATGTGGCTCTTATCTGCCCTCACTTTCTATGTTTCTATGTATGAGTGTCTTAAGCTGAATATTTCAGGGGCCTCTGTATGTTCATCACACTCCCATGGCTGCACTTACCATCTCTCCATCGTGTAGCCCTTCTTCCTCTTGCTGCGAGGATATTCCAGCAGTGAGATAAACACACCTGCAGCTCTAGAAATAGGAGTTAAAGAATCCGCAGACAAAAAGTTTCTTACACTTAACCTGAATGCCTCATTATAGCAGATAATAATGTATATGTTCTGTATGAAAAAGACCAATGTCCTATTTTTAGTGACAGTAATTTCAGGTTTACTATTACCTCCTATTGTTGTTTCATGAGAACAAGGCAGCCTGCAAATCACAGACTAGCAGGCACCGTAATTATATACAAGGAGTGCTAGTATTTATTAGTATGTTAACTTAAGTATCCAATAGTTTTTTTGCCCTGATTGCAACTGACTCCTGTATTAATTACCATAAATGGAGTGGCTGCTTCTCCCGCGCTGCACAACCTGTGTGGCATAATCTTCCTCTCCCATTAAGACTATCATCTGCTCTCCAAACTTTTAGGGGCTCCCTCTCCAGACAGGCTTAGAAATTTCCCCAACCTCCTTCTTAACATTTGTCTTCCCTATTTACATCCGATTTGCTATCTAATTTCTCTTTCTGTTACATGATTTACACAAACTAACCATACACACCCTCAGTCCTTGAAGTAACAACAGAGTTGGCGAGATGAGGAAACTCCGGCCAGGAGGTGGAGGTGCAGGGGCGGTTATTTAAAATGCCCACATACTACAGGATATCGTTACTGTGTGGCCGATAGAAATTCCAGAAAATAAAATTGTCAGACCCAAATATTTTTATCAGTGTTTGCAAAAACCATTGCAACTACACAGGGGGCGAAAGGTGACAGACTCGACCCCCATAGCAAGGAGACAGAGCTTGAGTCTGCATGGGCGGGATTAAATAGAGCCAGGAGCTATACATACAGCCTCAACATCTCAATTAGATAGATAGATATGAGATAGATATGAGATAGATAGATAGATAGATAGATAGATAGATAGATAGATAGATAGATAGATAGATAGATAGATAGATAGATAGATAGATAGATATGAGACAGATAGATACGAGCCAGGAGCATACAGCCTCAACATCTCAATTAGATAGATAGATAGATAGATAGATAGATAGATAGATAGATAGATAGATAGATAGATAGATAGATAGATAGATAGATAGATAGATATGATATGAGTAGATA
>WWET01000299.1:690944-704008 GCA_011038615.1 Limnodynastes dumerilii
ATATATATATATAGTTCAAAGATCTGCACACCTCATATACTGGCAAAAGACCAGCACTCAGATAAATAAAGACACTACCAGTAGTTTGGTTCCAACGTTTCAGGTGTAATACCTTTCGTCAGGGAACATACATAATATATATATTTGACAAACCATCACACACAGCACACACACAATTTTCCCTGCGGCTTTGAACTCATTTTTAGGTCCAGTCCCCGATGCCGAAATTTTTGTGCTGGAGCCTAAAATCTGAAAAAACTTTGTTGAGCCCCGACTCATACAAACACACAATAGCAGCACTTCTGCTCCTCTTACTCCTCTCCTGTCCCATCATGAAGCAACAAGACAGGATATCATTTTAAGAAATATCCTCTGCAGCAATAGATTCCCTTCTGCACTTCCCTACAGAAATATGAAGTAGATCTTACAAATCAGCAATTGCCCAAGTTAACAGTCAGAGTAGATTACAAGTGGAAGTGATGCTATTAATAAATTGCAGGTCTTATTCATGGTATAACTAAGGTAATTATCTCACTGCGAGCTAAGTAAATAAAAGTATTTCACCTATTATACCGTTTATTTCCGGTTACTTATCCCTTCCTTGTTCTTTACCAATCCTGTGTTTCATTTGGTTAAATATCAAATATAGATAGTTAAAAAAAAATTCCACATTCACCTCAAATCCCATTGAATTCTAATTTACTTAAAATGTCATTGATATTAATCTTTAATGTATTGATATTAATCTTTACATAGAAATTGTTAAACTTTGGATATAACCGCTGTGAAACGCCGGTGGGATTCCCTGAACCGATGGCTGTCATTGCAAAGTAGACAGCCGAAAGTTCCTTTTTGGCTGTTTGTACTTTGAATGGCAGCCATTTTTCATTTTCATATGTAATGAATGGGTGAGTATGTGATCGGCACACTCACCCATTTATTTTCGGAAGTGCCGCCGCTGCTGGACCCGACGTCATCACTGGACCACCGGAGAGGTGAGTAGCAGAAGCGGAGACTGTGCCGATTTGTGACTGGCAAATGGCAAAAGATGGCAGAGATTTGACCAAATATGTCCATTTGTGGGCGGAGTTTGTCAGGGGCTGGGTGGAGCTTACTTTGTACTGCTTTAAGGATTTTTAGGGCCTGACTCAATTTGCCGGGAAGATGGGTAACATCTTGCGATGCGCAAGACTTCTATGGGGTGCGCATAAAAATCCACAAATGAAAATTCGCTGGATTAGCTTCGCACCGCAAATAACGCGGGTGCGAAGCTAATTGAATCAATGACATTCTTTATACAGTATATAACGTGTCATTCCTGAACTCCTAATACACCCCATATATATTACATAGTATTATCAAATGTGGGGCACCTTAGGGGCCTGGACATTGCACACTATATAATACAAGTACATTTTGGGTGTATAGGGGTCTGAGAATAGGCATATTATAATATATGTGGGTCTGATAATGTCACATTACATATTGTATATAGGGTGATAACAGTATATAGGAGGGTAGATATACTAAACTGAAGAAAAGGAAATATGAATATGACTGGTTGCCTATAGCAACCAATTATATTCTAGCTCTCACCTTCCAATTGCATACTAGAGAATGTCAGCTAGAATCTGATTGGTTGCTATGGGCAACATCTCCACTTTTATGCGATCTGTATTGGTGTGAGGGGAAAACCCTGGTTCTTATTGGCTTTCCTAACCTTAACATTTACGCACCGGCTGCACTTAAAATGGCGCATAAATGAGAATCATACAGTACAATTTAAATACCTCACACCATGGGGACATGCTTTAAGCATGCAGACCCCGGGCCCCCGACCGGACCCACTTCCAGCATGGAAATCTGGACCTTGAGGATGCAGATCCATGCTGCAAGTCCGTAGCGTGCAAACGCAGACATGACGATCGTGGCCGTTTTCTGCACGCTTCATGCAGAAAACAGCCCAGACGACTAAATCTGGTTCTGGTCCTTCATCATTAAGTAAATAATGTTGCAACAACAAAAACGCCCCAGCGATAAAATGCGATGACTCCAGGTGAGGAATGTAAATTTCTGTCTGCTCTCCGCTTCCTTATTTCACTTCCTCCTTCATCGTTTAATATGTTCATGTTACATGGCTGATACTTAACCCTTTACAGCCAGGACCGTGCTCATGGCAGAATAAACCCAAATAAAAGCGTCTGACGATAGCGAATGAACCAATCCGGCTCTAGCTCCCATCTATCCGGTACAAAGATGGGGGAGAGGCGGCTGCTGTGAGCCGTAAACCTGTGATCCTCGGCTCCTTGCTACGGTAATGTCACGTTTGTTGACGCTTGTAACACTTGTGTAAGATGGTAAGGTATTTTATTATTATTAACGTTTATTTATAAGGGGGCAGAGATGAGACTGGAGGAGGAGGAGGACATGAGGACAGAGAGCTCTTGTCGCAAGAACTTACAATCTACAAGGTAGGGGGGGACGCTAACAGGAAAGACTTAGGGGAACCCTCTCTTTGACTAAAGGTAAAGTACAACTGTCCATTCCACCCCCACACAGTAACAGTGATCTAATGTCACCAAGATAAAGACATCCAGAGCTATCTTGGTTGCTATGGGCAACGCCACCACTTTTACCCCCAGGATTCTTAGTGGAGGGTTCTGGGTTAATATTATAGGTGGAATTACACACTGCAGCCATACTGCATCCTGCGTTTGCAGGGGGAATAAAGCCCCCAGGGATGAATAATGGCTTTATATGTGTCTGTTGCACATAACACCAGCAGCTATAAGCTGGAGAAGTGATCAGAACAATTGCTTTTAGTTACATTTTTCTGTATGTGGATACAGTATTTACATAATTAAATAAAGGAATGTTAGATATAAGCAGAGAGATGGTGCCCATGACAACCCAGGGACTATGGTACCCAAGGGGTTAACAGAGAGGGACCTTTAAATCATTACACTCATTCAATCATTAAGCAATAAGATCAGTGGTAATACTCACTCAGGCCGGACGCCAGGGCCTGCTCGTTGGCCCACATAGCCCATTCTATCTGCCCCATGGCTGTAGCGCACGCAGTGGAATCCTCTCACAGTTTTCTCTGCCACAGAAAGTTTTGACTGTCATATACCCAGCTCCCCCTCCCACCCGGCCTCCTGCACCGCCCCTGTCCCCTCCTACCCGTCCTGTCACCCGTGCAGTCACTCCACAGCCTCCCATCAGCACCCTCCCCAGCTGCTAAGACACAGGGACAGCACTGACATTGCAGCCTATTCCGAAAGGAGCCAGACACATAAATGAAAATAATGCAGCCTATTCCATCACTAGGAGCCAGTAACTGGGAATGCAGCCTGTTCCATCACTAGGAGCCAGTGACATCACTGGGGATGCAGCCTATTCCATCACTAGGAGCCAGTGATATCACTGGGAATGCAGCCTATTCCATCACTAGGAGCCAGTGATATCACTGGGGACGCAGCCTATTCCATCACTAGGAGCCAGTGACATCACTGGGAACGCAGCCTGTTCCATCACTAGGAGCCAGTGACATCACTGGGAATGCAGCCTGTTCCATCAGTAGGAGCCAGTGACATCACTGGGAATGCAGCCTATTCCATCAATAGGAGCCAGTGACATCACTGGGGACGCAGCCTATTCCATCACTAGGAGCCAGTGACATCACTGGGAATGCAGCCTATTCCATCAGTAGGAGCCAGTGACATCACTAGGAATGCAGCCTATTCCATCAGTAGGAGCCAGTGACATCACTGGGAATGCAGCCTATTCCATCACTAGAAACCAGTGATATCACTGGGAACGCAGCCTATTGCATCACTAGAAACCAGTGACATCACTGGGAACGCAGCCTATTGCATCACTAGAAGCCAGTGACATTACTGGGAACGCAGCCTATTGCATCACTAGAAACCAGTGACATTACTGGGAACGCAGCCTATTCCATCACTAGAAGCCAGTGACATTACTGGGAACGCAGCCTATTCCATCATTAGGAGCCAGTGACATCACTGGGAACGCAGCCTATCCACTCAATAAAAGCAAGCGACATCACCTTTTACAGAATTTACCTGAACATTGACAGCAGAATAAAGGTTTTCTAACTAGATTGCAGTTTCCTGACCAATTTCTTTTTATCTATATTCTTTTTTTATATTATTATTATTATTATTAAATAATAATTATTATTATATGCATTTTTATATTATTATTATTATTTGCATATGGACTGGACCTAGAATGTATCATGATTACAGGCATGTTAGCCCATACATACGGCAACACCTGAGGCCGTTTCTGCTCACAATGCATCGTTCATGGTGCATTCCTGACCATCGTACACACGCACCGCAGGAATGGACGGGGTGCTTCCACATTCGGCATGCGGAGGTACCCTGACATTCCTAATCCAGGATCCAGTCCTAACAATTTTACTTAAAAGTGAATGGGAAAGTGTTGACTTGGCTCCAAATCCCCCAGATCTCAATCCGATGGAGCGTCTGTGACAGGTGTGGATGCCCCTCCTTGCAATTTACAGGACATAAAGAATCTGCTTCTAACGTCTTGGTGCTAACGTCAGTGGTCTTGTGAACTACTTGCCTCAATGAATCGCAGCTGTTTTGACAGCACAAAAGGGAGACTTACACAACATTAGGCAGATGGCTTTAAAGTTTTGGCTGATTGGTGTACAGGCAACTACTGGTCTAGGTACCATGAAATAATAATTAAACCCTATTACCCCACACTTCACCTTTTCTGCTTTCTCTGATAGCAGCTTCAGTCGATGGAAATGTTTTCATAGAATTACTGGACATTGGCCCCAGATGATGTATAAAGAGGTTTAATCCCTTTAACAGCTGGTGAATGTGCACTTGTCCGGAGCATTCTGTTATAGTCTTAAAATGATTGTGAACTAGTAATCTGCACGTTTCATGAAACTAAGCCCTGTCCGGATGAACAGTCGTATTGGGGTCCGGTTAATCGGATGATCTGAATGTTGACAGATAACATGCTGGCACTTTAATACTGACAGCATTCACTCATTACCGTGACAACGGTCTAATAGAATACTGTAATGCCGACATATTTGTTTGGCACTACAATAATCTTTGCCCTAACGCTAATCACTAACCGGGGTAGCACAGCAGAGTACAGCAGGTACCGGGGAGAGTAAGTGTCGACTTATCGAATTTAGAATTTTTGCGGAGTTGTTGCCCATAGCAACCAATTAGATTCTAGCCCTCACTTTCCTATTGCATAATAGAGAATATCAGCTACAATCTGATTGGTTGCTATAGGCCACATCTCCATTTTTCCCAAACCCGCAGCTTAGTAAATCTGCCCCCAAAACACATCTGTGACATTGGGCCTGATCCAGACCTACGCCAATGCGCTGTGCTTAGTAAAGCACAGCGGATCGGCGTGCACTCTCCCCGACACTCCCCTTGTGTGAGCACATTTTCCCTCGCTTACGCCGGCTGAAGGCTACCCTAACTTCAGCCGGTCTAAGCAAGGGAAAATACGCTCACACGGGAGCATTTGGCTGCAAACCCCTCCCTCCCTCATTAAACTAGCTCCCCCCGCCCACCTACACTAACCTGAACGTAGTAACGCTCCAGCGTTACCACGGTGCTGCTACAGATGCCCGATCGACGATCAGGTGTTGCCGTAGCTACGCCGGGCAACATCTGCTGGCTGGCGTCTTAACGCCAGTCAGCGTAGGTATGGATCAGACCTATTCTGCCTGGAGGAGACCAGTTGTTCCACACAGTCCTGTATATAACGCAAGGTTTACTCTCTCTAGAACATATTTATTTTGGATGATTGGTTTGACTCACACCCGGAATCAAGGTTGGAGTGTTTATCTTCTGGGACCGTGAATTTCATAGTAACGTTACACTCAGATCCAGTGAACAAAACAAATAAAAAAATAAAAAAAAGGGGGAATAGTTGTTTTTTTTTAGCATTTATTTACCCATTAAACTGGGAATAACCGATACAAAACAGACCAATATGTCAATACGTTTTGCCATATTCATCTTCCCTTGAGAAAACGTCAGCTTTTGTCACACCTGTAATTAAATTCAGTTTCCTTGAGAGATTTGAAGTCGCACTTAGGAAGTCGATAAAAAAGCCCTTTGTGCTGAAGACGCTGGGAAAGGATCTCCTGCAGCCATGTTTTATCAGGAACTCGTTTTGGGAAATCCATCCGCCCCTAACAGGTCCAGGGAGAGGTCTTCTGTCTCCGCAGGGCCCGGACCTGGCTGTGATGTCAAACAATAAATGGTTAGGATCATATTAAGGTCTATAGCCGTGTCATGAGAGTCGTTTATAACCTAGGACTGGATACAAAATCTGGGCCTTTTCTGAACACGACGCATTTCATTACTGCACATGCGTGAGCTCAAGGATACCGGCATGGATCTGGATTCTCATGAAGACAGCCTGACACTGAAGCTGCAGCAGTGAGCGGACAGCAACAGCACCGTAATGGTGACAACGAGGGACAAGATAAGTGGTTGCAATCTCCGCTAAGAAAATGTGATTACCGAAAAAGGTAATCACAGATCAGGGACAGGTGAGTAAATTATCTGTGCGAGGTAGGGAGGGTTAGGCTCAGGCTGCTAGGAAGGGAGGGTTAGGGTTGTGAGAGGGGAGGGTTAGGGTAAGAATTAAGGAATGGACTGGGGGACTAATTTTTTTTTTATAACTTTTTGGATCGATTACAATGCCTCCTCGAATTTTCGGAATTCATATTTTCTTTGCGGGTAACCACACCCCAAGGTAAGTACCTAATGTAGACCCCATAGCAGTCGACCTGGTTACCATTGTCAAGAAAATCATTTACAAGCTCTAGTCTGCCACCTGGTGTGATTGCTCGGGACTGCAGAATCTCTCATTATAAAAGCTCCCAATGTACCTGTGTGACGATCATGTAGCGTACACCTCCTGGGCACACGTCGGTTTCTACAGCAGACAACAGCTCCTGAGACAGGGGGGCCGGGCCGACCGGCAAACCCTTCAGATACCTGTGATCAACGATAAACCAAGAAATAACACGCTATGGACAAGAAGCTCATGATTTAGCCATCACGAGATCATGTAAACATGTAAAAATGGTGTTCCACTGTAAGTGCAAGATGAGCAGCATAACAGCAATCCCGACAGGGCCAACCAATCAGGTGCTTTCATTTCACGTCACATGGTGCTGTGCGTTTTCAATAGGACAGAGCTCGGTTACTGTGCTTGGAAGTGATGGTTAAAGATTTAATAAGCCCCTAGTGAAATTATACCAAGAACACGAATATACATCATGGTGATGGATGGTAGACTGTACGTAGATATTATTTGCTTCACTGAGCCGCAAGCATCCAAGAAACTCCGGGTTTATTATTATGTATGAACTGGATGTATCTGGCCTGGCAATGCATCTCCTAGAGGGAATTCTTGGAGTGTAATGTGATGTTACGGCAGCAGTAAAGGGATGTCAGTTACAGATTTACTGATGGACAACGTGTGGTTGACACAGAACGAGTTCCTCTCCTGTGGTTTTGGTTGGTGGATTTGAACGCAGGCTATTCTGCTATGGTGAAACAGGGGGGGAAAGGGGAAGTCTAGCGAGAGGCAGGACGGCGGATTTACACGTCTGCAGGAACACACAGAATGTGGCGGCCACTTGGCCAAAGCACAATACTGACCCTAGACACGATCTAGTGCCCAATAAACAGGACGGGCCAAATCCAGCATTAATACTGATATACAACTTTGGGACTCTCATTGTTAGAGTTAGGACCACCATACGCAGAAAGGCCTTGACGGTGGCTGGTGGCTTAGCATATATTTGCGCAAATAGGTGTAACGGACATTTCTGTGTTTTATTTTACAGATAGACGGTATAGTCTGTTACTGGTTTATGGCAGTGTTGCTGGGGCTATTTTTCCCTTTGTTTCTGTGGCTAGCAGATTACCCCCCGGCCTTTCATGCATCTGTTCCCATTTACCTATAAATTGATTGAGCGACTTCCATTCTGTGTTAATACGGATTAGACTTTTCCGTGACTTACGCATCGGGAGGCAGCCAACCAATGCTGTATTCCAATGCAGAAGTCACTCTCTGATGGCGGGAGGGGTCCACTCGCCACGAGATATGCAGTAAGGGCCAAGCCTCTGTTCTGCGATGTGAATGGAGGCTATAAGCCGTGTTCATTATCCTGGGCGTGACGCAGGATTTGGGTGTGAAAGGGGTATGACGGAGACCAATAGGTCATCATCCACTATGCAAACACTTGCAGCCCCAGCTCAAGCACGGGATCCAGAATGACGTAATGTGGGCGTTTCCTGCACTCTGCGAAAACCTTCGCTTTTTCGAGCATCGCATACGCACAATCACGGATACGCAGGAGCCTGGATTCCACGCTGGAAGCTTTTGTGGCAGTTGGACAGGATGAGACGCCGTGTGTATACATGATGGATGGGGGGGGACGGACGTATTCAAATCATACAGTAAGGATTGGTTATGATTCTCAGTTACGCACCAGCCTCATCTTCCGTGGGGCTGATGGGTAAGAGTAGGGTCCTGCGTTTGGAAGTCCACACGTGCGAGGGAAGACCAACATATACGGATCGTAGGGATCCGCGATAATCCACTAACGGAACTCTGCTGCTGCCGCCTTCTAGAGGTGGACAGAAGCCTCGGGTGATTTTTGCACTGCGCGTGCTCAGAAACTATACAAATGCCATGGTGTGCGATCCAGATCTGAATGTGACTTGCGCTGCACCCGCTCACGTTCTGAAGGGGAAGAGGGTGCAAGTACAGAGTCAATGTACAGCAAGGGCGAGCAAGTGCAACCACAGCCTACTCAGGCAGAAATAAGCACAGTTTACATGGAAAGATTAGCGACAGATTATGCCGAGGTCCAAGGAGCTGACACTCCACAGCCTATTTCTGAGCATTGCGTTAGCGTTTCATGCTACAAACTCATTACAGACGCTACGGAGCACTGTGTGGACATAAAACCCATTTACACGGTTAGGGATAATGGGCTGGATCCAGACCTTGTTAAGTGCATGAACTTAGTTACACCCGGGCTAAACCATGGTGATTTCAGGGGAGTCCTATTTCATCTGTTGCAAACAGTGTTAGTGTTGAGAGGTGATGTTTCCTATCCCAAGTCTAAATAACAGTGTGGTAGTAAAGCTGGTCAGTATCTGTGTAATAATATAATAATAATAATATAATAGTATTAGAGATGAGAGGTGATAAATAACAGTGTGATAGTAACGCTGGTCAGTATCTGTGTACAGTAAGCAATTCAAAGATATATCCCTGTATGCAAAGAATACAGTTATCTTGACTCCCCCTGAAATCAACATGGTTTAGCCCAGGAGTAACTTTCCTCTCTTATTTTCAAGCTCCTTCTTAAGTCTGAATCAGGTCCAGTGGTTGGAAAAACAATAATATAAGGGGAGGGGGATTAGAAAATTCTAGATCCACCTCTGAGTGGAGCAGATCATCACAAGTGTTATACGAGTCAGCTTGAAAGAGAGTTAGGACTTTTTTTCCCACTTCCCTGACCTGCAATGAAAGTTATGTCAGGACCCAGCAGAAGGAAAGCAGTAGATAGCGGCCATCTTGTGCAACGGGTGCAGGGCCATTTTGTGTGAATAATTCCTGTGTAATGACAGTCCTCTCTTACTCCTTTGATGTTAATTATAAAGTGCTGCTGCAGAGGAGAGTGGTCGAAGCGGTATATTGCACAAAGGGTACACCATTAGGTGGTTAAATAAAGTGAGGCGTTATATCCAACCGATCTGTCAGGTTACCGGAGTGCAGTGTCGGCAGTTACCGGAGGGGCTTTAGTTATATCCAACCGATCGGTCAGGTTACCGGAGAGCAGTGTCTGCAGTTACCGGAGGGCAGTGTCGGCAGTTACCGGAGGGCAGTGTGTCTTTTCACACATTTGTGTTACCAGGAAGCCTTGTAACTTACCCAGACAGGCATAACCAGCAGCCGAAGACGCCAGTCCAGCTGCCGTGGGGAAGTTATTGACAGAACATATGTGGACCTTGTCATTTAGGATTCTGGAGACCCCGTCCTCTCCTCCGCTACTTCTCCTCTTCCTGGCCAGACGGCGAACTGCAGGAAATGGCAGAAGTGGTTATTAAAACTCCCTGTTTTGCACACAATAGACTCAATCAAATACTGTACGGCTGGGATAATTGTGATTTCTGCAACATACAAGATGGCCACCACGTTTATCAGTAACATTACTGCAGCACTGTTATCTAGCCACATGTGATACAAACAGAGAGGGGCTTTGATCATTTATTTTTATTCCCGCTCCTCATAATCATTTTAAAATGACTTGATGATATCTTCTGATCTGTAACCTGATAGTGATCATACCGACAAATGAAGTGGAAATACAGATGAATTATATAAAGAATTTCTGAAAAGCTTCATACAAGGCATAGACATAGGAACGGTCGTTTGAAGAACTAGGGCCAGATTTACTAAGCTGCGGGTTTGGAAAAGTGGAGATGTTGCCCATAGCAACCCATCAGACTAACTCTCACTTTCTTATTACATACTAGAGAATGTCAGCTAGAATCTGATGAGTTGCTATGGGCAACACCTCCACTTTTCAAAAGCCACAGCTTAGTAAATCTGGCCCCTATATTCCTTATAGAATACATGTACCTTCTCAAGCGCCCCGTTAGAAATGAATGCGGTATTCTTCACCCACATAACTTACTCTCACGTAGACAAGACTGCAGCCGCGGGTGATTAATATTGTCCTCTTTCCCGTTCAGCCAAATCCGATCCTCTGCAAAATCCTTGCTTGCCGCAACTGTGGTTGTGGTTTTCAACTGTTATTTATGAAACCATATAAAAGTCATAGGGAAAAAAAAGAAAAATGTATTTGAAATATACCGAGGTGACCAAAAGGATGACAGGGGAACATAGGTCACCCTGACACATTAACACAAAAAACATAGAAAGGTCCATCCAGTCTACCCTGTCGCTTCAAAACCATACTGACAACAGACCCTATTTGACCCTTAATTTAGTTTAAAGCTTTAGAATATCCTTATATTTATCCCAGGCTTGTTTAAACAGTTCTACTGTGTTCTTTCCTACCATCTCAGCTGGGAGGCCATTCAACTTATTAACTACCCTATCAGTGAAGTAATTTACCTGCACATCTCCTCTAAACTTACCACCCTCCAGTTGATAAACATGGCCTTGTGTTGTATTACACCTCTTGTACCTGTTTTGCATCGCCATCAAATACCCAGGTCTTGGTAAAAACCCAGGTATTTAGTGGTGATGTGAAAAGTCCCATTTTTGTAGACCTGGGAAAAAAATAAGGGTTTTTCCAAGGTCGCACACGGGACTGGTGTCAATGTGAAAGGTCCTTCACAAAGACACCTGATTGGATAGATATGTTTACTATTGCTATGTCATTATGTCAGGAGCTAGGCGCTGAAAAAGGAGCAAGCGCCGGTTCAGGACTCCTCTCTGGTCCGCTGCAGCTCTGCTATTTGGGGCTATAAATTTCGTAGTTGGAAGTCTCCTTTCTGGTCCAGGTGGTGTTAAAAGTCCCATTCAAGACATGGTCTTACAATGAGACTTTTTTTTTTTTTTTTTAAACTCCGGTAATTCACCAGCAATAACCCAGGTTAGAAAAACCCGGGTTATTACAATTAGTGATGTGAAAGCGTTATTACTTTGAATAATGCCCCCTCCTGTACCTGGTTACACCTCTTGATATATGTGAATGCTGCTATCATATCCCCGCTGTCCTTCCTAATATATTTCTTATTTAGGAAATCTTTAGTCTCAGAGCGGATGGTAAATTCCTCCTTTGCCGTATAACCCTGTACTTAGATGAAAATACAGAGAATGGAATAAACATGAAATATATGAAATAACCTCGTAAATAGAGACACTTTATATTATTGAGCCTAATCTTAAGACCTAATCTCCACTATTTTCCCTGGGCGTTTTAGATCAGATCATGGTCGATTTTCCATTGTGCTCATACATCCTTGCTCCCCATGCTTGCAGATACCTATGTATATGTGCCTTGGAGATTTGGGCTCTGTTTCAGAGATTGAAGAGAAAATTGGAAAGTTACTCCTGGGCAAAAATCATGTTTATTTCAAGGGGAGTCAAATTCATTTTAATGTGTATGCAAGAATACTTTACTTTAGCTGATTGAATACAGATAGTGACCAGCTTCACTTTTACACTGTTATTTAGACTTGAGCTAGGAAACATCACCTCTTAACTCTAATACGGTTTGCAACAGATGAAATTTGACTTCCCAAAATCAACATGGTTTTGCCCAGGAGTAACTTTCCTCTCGCCACCCGTAATTACGCTTCGAAGGCGGGGTGAGGCATTTAAATCGTACAGTATGTGTGTGCTGAGGCAGATAGGTACGTGAGGCTTATACGCACATCAGTAGTTACGCTACGTAAAGTTAAGGTAGGGTTCGGGCAGCATAAAACGGACAAACTACGTACACGCAAGGGGAGTGCTTAGAAGGTACCCCAGTCTAAATATGCTACGCGATGAAACATATCAAGTGCATAGGTCTGGATCTACCCCATTATTAGTATTACGGTGTACAGCAACAACATGTATATAGAAAAATCCGTGACTAACCTGGTCCTGATGCAGAGTCACGCTCAGAGAAGAGTTAATGGGTAGAATAAGTTTCTCGTCCCTTTTTCCCCCTGAAACAATAAACATCGCTAATCATGTTTGGGGCACGTAATGCTCTGGGCTGGGAGACAATAGCTCCTTGAATAGGATTGGCTGAGGACAAACTTTAATAAGCTTTTTTTTATCTATCCAAACAGCACAGGTTGTCAGAGTAGGAGAAAGAATGAAATGGTTAGGAAGCCGAGTTCAGGCATTAACTCACAGTATTTAACCACAGCGATGTTAACAGGAGCTGTGCAGGTCACTTTCTTCATCTTCAAATCGCTGTGAAATGCTACAAGAGAGACATATTATATATATATATATATATATAT
>WWET01000299.1:717337-730758 GCA_011038615.1 Limnodynastes dumerilii
TGAAGGATCCCCTACCTTCAGCCAGTGTAAGGAAGGGGCCATACGCTCGCACAGGAGCGTATGGCCGCCTAGCTCGCCCTCCCTCCCTCATTAAACTAGCTCCCCCCGCCCACCTACACTAACCTGAACGTAGGGACGCTGGGGGGACGTCCCCTCCAGCGTCCCTACGGTGCTGCTACGGACGCCCGATCCACGATCAGCCGATCTTACGCTAGCGACGGCGGACGTAGGTCTGGATCAGGCCCAATGGCCGTAAATACGCGAAACGGCGCAGCGTAGCTCTAAATCACGCCCACTGAGCGTAAAACATCAGCATTTCACTACAATGGGGTAGATCCAGAACTAAGTACGCTAGCCTGTACATACGTCAGTACTTACGCTGTGTAGAGTTAAGCACGAGCGAAGGGAGCGCATAGTAAACACGCTACGCGTTGAAACGTAATGGAAACGTAGCTCTGGATGTAGCCCAATGTGTGTATGAATTGCATATTCCATTAGCTCAGGGATAGGCAAACTGCGGCGCTCCAGGTGTTGTGGAACTACAAGTCCCAGCATGCTTTACCTGCAAAAGCATAGCTGGTACCTAACAAGGTTTGATGGGAATTGTAGTTTCGCAACACCTGGAGAGCCGCAGGTTTGCCTATCCCTGCATTAGCTAGCTTTACAATAGGAAAGGCAGCGATGTGATGGCCATTTCTCTGAAATGTGGCAGCTGTCATTGAGCAACAATTGACTGATTTCCTGAGTGAACAAATTGTTATCGTAAAACTCCAAGGAGCAGATTTACTAAACTGAAGGAAAAGTGGAGATGTTGCCCACAGCAACCAATCCGATTCTAGCCCTTACATTCCTATTACATACTAGAGAATGTCAGCTAGAATCTGTTTGGTTGCTATAGGCAACATCTACATTTTTTCCTTATCTGCAGTTTAGTAAATCAAGACCCAAAACTTTATGTGAACTTCTGAGGTAGGTAGAAAGAGCAACCTGTGAGATGGGCCGTCAGAGAGGGGGGGGGATCGGAAACCCCTTTAAATAATTGTGCTTCTAGTTTATAATCACTTGGAACTGTATGAAATATAACATTGATAGATATAAAAAGTCAGTATGTCAAATATTATAAAAGAAGGAACGAGAGGAAGAGAAATCAATGGAAAGTGACAGGTTGCAAGTCGTGAGCACCAGAACCACGGACGTTCAATCATCACTCAATCACATAAGGCAGGAGGCGGCTGGGACAGTTGGTGAATTTGGTCTCTGCTGGTGAGAAAAGTTTTTTGGTGGCCGGTGACATCAGCGTTTAAAGGACGCCTCTACCTTCCGCCCTTTCAGAGGCTGCGGAGGGCGAAAGTTGTTTACCATGTGGACTCTCTGCTCCTCCTCCTCCCTGGTAAATAGCAGCGTTTTCCTAAAGCGTTCCATCTGGAGATACAGACGATAGAATTGTCATTAGTAACTGGATAAGGAAAATGGAAGTTCTCCAAAAATAAACCTTCAACCCAAACATGTTCCCAACCAGCTAGCTGTAAAATCTGAAGACAAATACTAAGGACCGTGTTCAGAGATCCGTGTCCAGATCGGTCCGCAAATATACGCACGGACGATGCATGCCACACCCCCTCACACCCATGACACTCTCCTCTCTCTGCCGTGCTCTCGGAGGCTCGAGACCATAGACCATCTGTAACTTTCCGTGTGCAGTCCCGTGTGTATATGTCCTCTTTCAGTGCGTATCCTGATAATTGAGGCCACTTTAGTTCATTTAAATGCCTCCCGTCGCCCATTTTTATTTAAATTCTCCCGTGCGTATTTTAACGTCACAGATCCGGACGTACCAACGTGCGATTCACAAGTCCGTCTGGGAGGCACTTCCGTGCGTATAGTCTACGTGAACTACGTAAAAAATGTAAATATATCATTTCACAACTGAAGATACTGGAGGGATATTCATTTGTGGTGCCCATTTCAAGGCCCCAACCCCCTGTCGACCTCCCCTTAATTTTTTTGCCGCCCTGTGTGACTGATTGCACGATTCTGTCTTCTTCAGGCTCCTGGGGATGTACACCCACTCTTCTAAATACTGCTCATGTATCCTATAGAGTGAACGATGCTTAATTACAATGAAATGATATGAAAGACCAAATCCAGACTTCCACAAAGTGGGCATTTTGATCGTTTGGATAGGAAGACACCTGTTCTTTGCTTGCTGCGCTCAGGAATGATTGTATCAGTATCCGTGCAGTCCAGCAATGCAAGGTTACAGCTTTAAGGTAGGTCCCTGGGACAGAAGTCTGTGTGAGATTGGGGTATGGTCTCCCATGAACATCTGATATTACATCCCCACTAGCGCTGTGTTTGGAGTTGACTTAGTTTACACCCCCTTGACTCTGAACTCTAGATCTCTCCTCATCTGTTAGATGGGGTCTCTTCCAGACATCAGTACTAAAATCTCCTCAGTTCTTATCTGTGTCTCTTCTTCCCTCTGTCACACAGGAGAGACACAGGAAAGACACAGATAAGAACGGAGGAGAGACACAGGAGGGGAACAAACAGCAGCGGAGGAGAGACACAGGAGTGAAGGAGAGACATAGGAGAGACCTAGATAGGAGCATAGGAGAGAGAGAGAAGGAGAGACAGACCAACCAACAGAAATGGGGAATAAGCAAAGCATGCGACAGGAGAAGAGAGCAGGGACTGGGATTAGGCAAGTATAGGTGAGTAGGAGTGACACAGGAGAGGCACAGATAGGAGCGGAGGAGATACGCAGGAGAGACACAGATAGGAGCGGAGGAGATACACAGGAGAGACACAGATAGGAGCAGAGGAGACACACAGGAGAGGCACAGATAGGAGTGGAGGAGAGACATAGGAGAGGCACAGATAGGAGTGGAGGAGAGACACAGGAGAAGCACAGATAGGAGCAGAGAAGACACACAGGAGAGGCACAGATAGGAGCGTAGGAGATATGCAGGAGAGACACAGGAGCGGAGGAAAGACACAGGAACGGAGGAAAGACACAGGAGAGACACAGATATGAGTGGAGGAGAGATGCAGGAGAGACACAGGAAGCGGAGGAGAGACACAGATAAAAGCAACGGAGAGACAAAAGAGAGACATAGATAGGAGCAGAAGAGAGACACAGGAAAGACACAGATAGGAGCGGAGAAGAGACATAGGAGAGACACAGATAAGTGGAGGAGAGACACAGATAGAA
Organism: Limnodynastes dumerilii; assembly: GCA_011038615.1. Lineage (NCBI taxonomy): Eukaryota > Metazoa > Chordata > Amphibia > Anura > Limnodynastidae > Limnodynastes > Limnodynastes dumerilii. The sequence goes on from WWET01000299.1 coordinate 720,552, forward strand.
GCAGAAGAGAGACACAGGAGAGACACAGACAGGATCAGAGGAGAGACACAGACAGGAGCGAAAGACAGACACAGACAGGAGCGGAGGGAAGACACATATAGGAGTGGAGGAGAGACACAGGAGAGACAGAGATAGGAGCAGAGGAGAGACACAGACAGGAGTGGAGGAGAGACACAGGAGAGACAGATATAGGAGTAGAGGAGAGACACAGGAGAGACAGAGATAGGAGCAGAGGAGAGACACAGACAGGAGCGGAGGAGATTATAATTGTCTATTTAATTTTCCTTTCTGCAATAAAACAGTTTACATTAAGGTGTCTTCTATTTCATTGTTGATATTACGATAACTGAACCCATCTACCAGCAGCATTCCAGACACCTGTCATCCATCAATAACAGAGCGTGACATTTATGTTCATGGAAACAGCAGAGCAGCCGGACCGGACCAGTTATGACAAAGACACCGAGCCGGAGCCTAGGGACCAGAAACCAGAAAGGGAGTCACCTATCACCTATCACCAGAGTAGTGTGTGATTGTATTCAGGGGGCGAGCCATGACATATTCGGCAAAAGCCTGAGGGTGGAGGCTAAAGGAGATGGAATGGAAAGGACCGGAGTCTGAGTGTGATAAGTGGAAACCAGGTGGAACGTTCCACCTGGAAACAACCAGGGTGAATTTGGGGATAGTAATGCTGGACTGTATTCACAGTTTAGGAAGGCTGTAAGAATGTGCGGATGAGCCTGTATATATAAGCCTGTATATATCATTTTTAGGTGCGCTACTACTAGTCTAACCCGTCGTCTCAATATATGAGGAAACTAACAATCCAAACAACGGATCAACAGTAAAGTCAATCAGTTAATAAAACACTAGATTCCTCTCCAGCGGAACCGCATCTTCCCCGTAGTCAGTTCCCGGTCATTAATCCCGAATCTCACAGGTTCTACAAATAGAAAAGATGGAACAGGGGGCGCTCCATAGTGTAAAAACGTATTTATTAAGACCGGCGTTTCCAGAGTAAAACGTACCGGAACAATTCTTTAAAAACAGCATATAAAACATGCAGCAATAGTCCAATGGGCAGGTATAGGTATGCGTCACCGCTAGAAGAACCCAGCGTCCCGGAGCTTCCTTGCGGCATACACCCTGGATCCCCCATGTTGCAAACAGGAGAGTCGGCCTGCACATGGAGTTGTTTGGACACAGCACCAGCCTGACCCTACGCGTTTCGTTGTAAGACTTCGTCAGGGAGGCTGTTTTTAAAGAATTGTTCCGGTACATTTTACTCATGAAACGCCGGTCTTAATAAATACATTTTTACACTATTCCATCTTTTCTTTATGTATATATAGCCATTTATCTTAAAGCTTCCTCCCCCTTTTTTTAATAACATAGGGCACTTAAGACTGCCCTGCGCTTCCCTAAATTCCCGTTCGTATTCTCCTTCTTAAGAAGGAGAATACGAACGTTCTTTCCCTTCCTCCGTCCTCTGGTCCCCGGCTCCTTACCATACCACCCCCCTCCCACTCTTCTTATATCCGCCCAGAGGCTGCTGTGGCCACGCCTCTTTCTACAAAGACAGCATATAGTCAATCTACGTATCTAAATGCTACGTCGATTGCGTAAATGACCTGCTACACAAGCATGGTAGCTCGTTCCTTATTTCCCCGCACTTAAGCAGCTTCGGCGTCTTAAGTGTGAACACGGTCCATTGTTCTTTGCGTGCAGGAAGAATACTTGGCTTTTGCTTATTGCACACAGATACTGACCAGCGTTACTATCACACTGTTATTTATCACTTCTCATCTCTAATACTATTATATTATTATTATATTATTACACAGATACTGACCAGCTTTACTATCACACTGTTATTTATCACTTCTCATCTCTAATACTATTATATTATTATTATATTATTACACAGATACTGACCAGAGTTACTATCACACTGTTATTTATCACCTCTCATCTAGAATACTATTATATTATTATATTATTACACAGATAATGACCAGTGTTACTATTACACTTTTATCACCTCTCATCTCTAATACTATTATATTATTACACAGATACTGACAAGAGATACTATCACACTGTTATTTATCACCTCATCTCTAATACTATTATATTATTATAATATTATTACACAGATACTGACCAGCATTACAGACATTGTGGGACCCAGGACCCGGGATGTGGCACTCCACCCCCTATGTGACATCACTTGCCATGGCATCACATATAGGTAGAACACAGCGGATCTGCAATTATGACTCCCGGCGGGCCGATACACAGGGCAGGCTTGTTATTAAGGCCTGGTACTGCTCTCTGTCGGTAGGAGACTGGTGACTGTGACACATCGGTCTTCTACCGCCGTTACCTGCTGAGGATTGGCGCAATGCCCCCCATCCACCCCCCTGTCTCTCCAGTGCCGCCAGTTCCCCGCTGATAACAGTCCTGCTGCTGTGCTCGGAATTGTAAAGCTTAAGCAGTCCCTTTAGTGAAAAGTTGGTCCAATCCTGCAGCCCAGAACTGTGAGATGGTTGAGTCAGAAAACAGCTATTACAATGACCATCTCCCCCTGCATTCTCAACCTCTGCTGTGCCTTGTATGTATTTCTGTGCAAGGGGTCACCTACCTTTAGTCTAAATAGTGACGTATACATTTGTCAACACATCATACAAACATTTTAACAAGGCAGCTCCTAGTTTTGGGAGAGTCTCTCTTGTTTTCTAAGTGATTGGTGCTGCAAGGTATTTGCCATCAATTGTTCTCCTTTGCACTTGTGATTGAGCGGAGAGTGAGGAGAGCTGATACCGACACACCCCACGTTTCCAGTTTATAGTGGCTTTTCTGAGTGAGTGACTGGCTGTACTGTACACAGCCAGCCCTTAATGTACACTACGACAATCTAACGACAGCCCATTTACACAGAAGCTGCAGCAATCATTGTTCCTCTCACCTCACAATCACAAGGCAAACAGGAGCGAGCCGTCTAATTCGTCCATCAAAGAGCTATCAGGAACAAAGGTCAATCTTAGAGAAGAAAGTGCGTTTTTAACGTGGCCACGCTAGGCTCTGATCGCTGCTTGTCTAAGTAAAATATAACTTTGATTATTAAATAGTTCAATGTCTAGAAAACGTTAAAATATTGAAGGAAAAGTGTGTAAAATAAAAAATAAAAAACGTCAGGAAAGGAAGCGCAGGGAAAGATGGCTGCTACTGCGCTCGCAGTAACCCCGCCCCCTGCAATGGATCAAGCAAATCAGAGGCATTGGGAAGAGGGTCGTAATTTACCTGTTCCTCTCATCTGCACATCCAATACATTATATTGGTGCAATGTCCTAAAGTTCCCAACACTGAGAATCCCAAAAACGAGACAAAATAAGCACCGCCCAGATTCTGCCCAGGCTCCCCCCCCCTATCCGGCCCCCAAAGGGTCATATTGAATCGAAATTCCACCAATTTCCCATAATCCCCACCCATTCTGTGAGGTGTGAATTGGGACAGTCCTGCAAAAATAGGCCGTCAGGAATAATTTCCAATGGCAGCATTAGAAGTTTTAATGCCTGGTTAGTGCTGCCGCCTGAGAGGCAAAGGTAGTGCCTGGGAGAGTCTGCCAAGAGGAGCAAGAGAGCTAACCTGTCAATTAAACTTGGAATCTAGAATGCTTCTACCCACCCCCCACCCCCCCACAAACCCTTGTCAGCGCCAATGAAAAAACACAAGACAGACAGATATGGTGACATAACATCTAGGAACAGAGTGCAGAATGCAGCCTATCAAGTCACTAGTAGCCAGTGACATCACTGAGAGTGCAGCCTATCCAGTCACTAGTAGCCAGTGACATCACTGAGAGTGCAGTCTATCCAGTCACTAGTAGCCAGTGACATCACTGACAGTGCAGCCTATCCAGTCACTAGTAGTCAGTGACATCACTGACAGTGCAGACTATACATTCACTAGGAACCAGTGACATCACTAACAGTGCAGCCTATCCAGTCACTAGTAGCCAGTGACATCATTGAGAGTGCAGCCTATCCAGTCACTAGGAACCAGTGACATCACTAACAGTGCAGCCTATCCAGTCACTACGAACCAGTGACATCACTAACAGTGCAGTCTATCCAGTCACTAGTAGCCAGTGATATCACTGAGATTGCAGCCTATCCGGTCACTAGTAGCCAGTGACATCACTGAGAGTGCAGCATATCCATTCACTAGTAGCCAGTGACATCACTGACAGTGCAGCCTATCCATTCACTAGGAACCAGTGACATCACTGACAGTGCAGTCTATCCAGTCACTAGTAGCCAGTGACATCACTGAGATTGCAGCCTATCCGGTCACTAGTAGCCCATGACATCACTAAGAGTGCAGCCTATCCAGTCACTAGTAGCCAGTGACATCACTGACAGTGCAGCCTATACAGTCACTAGGAGCCAGTGACATCACTGACAGTGCAGCCTATCCATTCATTAGTAGCCAGTGACATCACTGACATTGCAGCCTATCCATTCACTAGGAAGCAGTGACATCACTAAAAGTGCAGTCACTATGAAAAATGTGCTCATGAATATCCATAACAATATGGCAGTCACCGACGTACCAAAAAATCAATTGTTACAATCTAAAATGATTGGAAACCTTGATTGACGCTTGTTAGTAAAAAATTGATCATTTATGTCTCACCTTACAGCCTCTGACACCATAAAATGCTACATAGGTCCGGATTCACAGTCACTTAGTTTTTGTCTTACATACGTTGTTTTAAGAATTGAGCTACTACGCATGCATAATAGATTATTTATGCTATCTACGTACCATTTCTGTAAGTAGATTGCGTAAGCGCGATCTAAAGACCTTAGATAGAAATAAATAAACTACATCACTGTGAATCCGGACCTTGATGTATATGTATTGGCAGTGATTTTGATAAGGTAAGGTGATAGCATTTGTATAAAAATAACAATATTGACCACTGTATAGAAGGATGAATGGAATATACAGTATGTTGAAGGTTTGACAACACTCGTGTGAACGTCAGGCAGAGAATTAGTGAATGTGCCGCTGACCTGTTTTTCTGAGACCTTAATAGGCTCTTTTAGGACAATCCATGTCACACTCTCATTGAGGGGAGGCGTGGTGAGGGAGCCAGGGTACGTCCAGTACTCCAGGCTGGACGGTAGAAGGCATTTTGGGTTGAAGTCATCGAATTGCACTTTAGTATCCTGCAAGAGATTTATACGTCAGGGAAAGAATATTTAATCACTGCAAGACAAACAGCAGAGCACAGAAGATTGCTCCCTGTACTGTACTTCAGACGACAAGCGATAAGACGTCCGCCCACACTGTAATCCGGAAAATAACACATTATGTTACCCATTAATTTGTGATTATCACAAGGTCTCAGCTATTAGGCAGCAGTAGCTGGCCCTGATAAGATTAGAAGGTTGCGTTGCCGTCCCAGAAAATTCTGCATTGAGCTGTTATTGTCTGGATTGTGGATTCCGTTTCTAAACATGATGTATTTGCATAATCAAGACGGGACAATGGTAACCCCCATCTGTGTTGACTGCTTGTTATAGCTTGTAACACTTGTAAGATTTTTTTTTATGATATTACCTGTAATCCACAGCATTGCACAATGATATTGCAATTCATGGCATCATCCCCTGGATACAGAAGCTCTATGGGCCAGCTTTACTAAGCTGCAGCTTTGGGAAAGTGGAGATGTTTTTTTCCCATAGCGACCAATCAGATTCTAGCTCTCACTTTCCTATTACATACTAGAGAATGTCAGCTAGAATCTGATTGGTTGCTATGGGCAACATCTCCCCTTTACCAAACCTGCGGTTTAGTAAATCTGGCCCTAGGTCTCTTTCCAAATATAGTATTCTGTACACAGGAGCATAACTACAGGGGGTGCAAGGGGTGCGGCTACTACGGGGCCCGGAGGACCCACACAGCGTACAATCAAAGGACTGTTGCGCCCCAACGTACAAAACGCTGAACGTATGGAAACGTTCAGAGTTCCGAAACCTAACAGGTCCCACCAACTCCGCCTCCAGACCTGCCTGGTCCCGCCTAGTCCCACCCATCCAGACCCGGGCCCCGCCTCCTTACTGTGGGACCTGAGTTGGTCATCTTCCACCCCTGGCTGTACGGTTAAAATATAATCTTTTTTTTCTTATTATGCATCTTATTAAATGAATTTCCTTATCACCTAATAACAGACATGTCCTGTGTCTGATTTCAGCGTGAGTTGAGTCTAAACACCACTGAAGGACAGAGATAATGATGAGAGCTGGCTGTCTATGAATATGGTAAATAAACCTTGGAGAACTATAAGACTGGCTACAAACAGAGGACCTTCAGAACTAAAGCAGCCCTAGCACTATTTCCCCTGCTCCGACAGTCGCTTACCCTCCAACATGACCCATTCCACTAAGTACAAAATACTCCGTTCCTGAGCGTCCAGCAATCAGTTACTATGGCAACCAAAGCCGTAACTAGAAATTTTAGCGCCAGGGGCAAAAAGGAAATATGTCGCCCCCTGCCTTGACTTAGTAACCAGTTTAACCTTAAAAATGATCTTGCTGGCTACCCTTTTTGGCTTTGCACCCTGTGTAACCGCCCCGATCCTAGTTATGGACCTGATGGCAACCACTATGGTAAGCCCTCTCTCCATCTTTTTCCCTCCTCCCTCTCTATCTCATGCATGTAAAATGGGGATTAAATCCCTCCCACCTTGCGTACTTGCAGAAAGCAGCCCGCCCCTTCCTGCCCCAGCTGAGGATCCAGGTCCATGCTGGAAGCTGTGTGAATGCTAACAAATAGCGAAAAAAAATCCCACATTTATGAAGCCTGGACCCAGTCCAATAACCCAATGATAACTGCAGCTGGTGCAGAAAATAGCTGGTGACGGTGAGTCAGATGCATTATCAGCATCGTTGTGGACTAATTATAGCTTCCCCCGGTAGATGCCTGCACGGGGCGGGGCTTAATGACACCATTTATGCAAATGACACCAGAAGCCCCACCCCCAAATTATCAATGCCCAGTTTTCTTAGTTCCAATAAGGATGGGGGATTGGCTTGAGGATGTAAGTAGCATCCTATCCGCCCTACCCCTAATAACACTATGATTACTTGTGTTGCCAGGCAGGGGGGCAGTATTGAGGCTGTAGTTTACTGATTATCAGCCAGAAACTGGTGGTAACACAATGGAAATGACAAATAGAAGCACAAAGACTTGTAATAAATACATGAAAAACACAATGTGTACATCACAAAAGCTGTGCTATGAATGGGCTATTTTTAGGACTGCATATAGAGGGGAAACCTGATCGGACGTATGAAAGGTACAATACCATGTATAGAATAGATGATATCTAAGCCTAGAGCTCTGGAAATCATTACATAATGACCAACAATCCCCTTCTATATAGAATTGTTTCGTTACTAATTACTCCTATTACAGCCTCCACCTCGTGTCCACAATTACATAACTCTAACATGGGATAAAGGGTTTTATAATTCCCTGGCAGGGTAGGGGGTGTTTCAATGGCCAGCAGAGGGGGGCGAAGAGCAGCAGAGCTAGAACCAACAGAAGTCTGGATCCCCTATTGAGGGTCTGCAGCCAATCACATCATTAAGCTCCACCCCTGCAGCGAATCATTTTGCAGAGGGGGCAGGGCCTAATGCTACACTTTATTTGGCCACGCCCACAGGTGGTCAGCTCTGGGGTCGTCTGTATAAAGGTGAAAAAAAAAGTGAGTAAAGACGATTTTACAGAATCACCAAGAAGATAACGTCACTTACTTTAAATCTGACCATATAGAGCGCGTCAGTTAATCTATCCAACCCGTGGTGCTTTTCCCCAATCTGGAAATAAACACAGAGATCACCGTCTCCTTACATGATATTCAACTGCTTCAAATCTTTTAAGGTAAAACAATAACATTTCATCATAACCTTATGAAGAAAATAGAACATTTTTACACCTATAGGATCTCAGGCCCCTATTCAGAGTACCGGACGCATAACATATACATCCGGTGTTTAGCGATTTGCGCATGTAATTTGACGTATATAGTATACATCCCGTACTCTGAATACGGGCCTCAGTATAGTTCATGGGTTCATACCACGGAGCCAGTCTACAGGTGAGTGGACACCAGCTGGTGTAGCGTGATTTTGCACTGCGCATGCTCAAAAACCCATGTCTGATCCAGACGTAAGCGCAACTCAAGCTGGGTCCGCGATACGCAAGGCTGCGGCTATGGGCCTGACTCAGGGCGGGCTGTGTGCAGTTCAAAAGCCACACAATGGTTTGGAGAGCAACCAGTTACGGCGCTTAGAGTACACAGCGGCCAAATTTGTTGCGCATCTAGGGTCGTACCGTGTAATGGCGCTGCTGATTATTGCGAGCGCTTCTATCAGATTGTAAATGTCATAAAATAATAGGAATCAATATTTTTAATAGAAAACATGAAAAAATTTATTTTTTTATTACTGTTATGTAGAGATGGTGTAACACAGACGCAACACAGCGGCAGCCATTTCTGATTGGGGACACTTGCTTTGACCACGCCCCTTGCTGTACTTTCCCGGGCCCCCAGCTGATGCATGCACATGGTCACATGGTCACGTCAGCTGGCGTCCACTCCCCTCTGCCTCAGCCCCTATGGCTGCAATTGTATAGGATTTACGTGTCAGCTCTGAACGACAAATTGCAACTGCATTACTCGCATTCATGAATCCGCGCCATTGTGATTTTTTTTGCCTTCAGAATAAGTTATCTGCAACACTTCTAAACAATTCGTGACACGTTTAGACGAGCTCTGGAATTTTGTGTACTCTTTTTATCCGTGCAATAAAAGTGCATTTTACCTGCTGCCTTGTGTCCCATTACTGCTGAAATCTCCCGTAAACACTTTACGCCTCACGCTTTAATATGCGTCGGTCGTGTTTCCATCCGCCTGTAACCAGTTTTCCAGTTTGCGCAAGGACATTATTCCTTTATAAGCATCAAGGGGTAGATCCAGAACTCCGCTTGCAATCCGTTTACTAGGAAAGGGTATTTACGCATGCGTACCTTTTGCCCACGTAATCGCTATCGTCCGCACACGTACGGATGGGCAACATGGACTTACGCAACTAAGCACGCCCATACTGTACACTTTCAATAAAAAACCCCTCCTACATTGCGCAATTTAGACGTACTTTTGCCTCACGTAAAATTGGCACGCCCACACGTACGAATTTACGTAACCAATACGCTCAGAGTTACGTTATGTTACATAGCGTATCATCTGTCGTGCGCATGTGCAGTACATACAAAATCGCGATTTTACGTGTCCGCCAGGCGTAAATTCGCACAAAAGTGTTGCTCTGGATCTGGACCCAAGTCCTCACTCACCTCGAAGAACACACCGATCACCACCAATCCATCGGAGGCTGCTGCGGCCTCACCAAACGTGGGGTACACTTTCGCGTTCCAATGAACCAGGTGCAGCTGCGATTGCAAAAGTCAAAATCTGTCACCGTTAAGCTTGACAAGGAAGTATCATGAAGTGAACTATGACATGGTGACAATGGGGCTGATTCAGAGATGCGATTGCAAAAAGATCGCAAATATACGCATCTAATGTTAAGATCTTAGCAGGTTCCAACCCACTGCATAAAGAGTCACTCCCCTTGCAAACAGCGGTGGATCTTAAAGTTAGACCACCATTGACTAGCCCTAAGTCTGCGCTGTCATTTGGGATCTTAAGTGACGTAGTAGCGTTCATTTAAGATCCTAAGTGTCAGCCCGCGCCCACTTTCCCTCATCTCCCTGCCTCCCCCCGCCCCTTTCCATGCAAATCCTTCAGATCTTAAACTTCCGCAGCACTTAAGATCTTAAGTTCTTGCGATCAATTCAAACTTACGCTCTTAGCGAATTTACGCTCCTAACCGCTATGTAGACGGCGTTGCACTATTACTACGCATGCACAGTATTGCGAATTTTCTAGGATCTTAAATATACGCACCTAAGTGCCGTGGAAATCATGTTGGAATATCTATAATTTTGGACTAACCAAGAACTACAATCACAGACACATGCTACAGTCACATGTAGTGAGAAGAGAGGCTTTGGAACTGCCCTCTGAGCTTTGTTTTGCCATCACATCACATGCTGAAGCTGAGAGCAGAGC
>WWET01000299.1:732560-746080 GCA_011038615.1 Limnodynastes dumerilii
GTTGTATTTAAAGTGTACAGTATGGGCGTGCTTAGCTGCGTAAATTCGTGTTGCCCATACGTACGTGTGCGGATCACTGCGGTTACGTTGGCAAAAGTTAAGGTAGGTTTTGGAAAGCGTACCTTGACAAAATACGTACGTTCATGGGGTGTGCCTAGGAGAGCGTACAGAATATACGCACACGAAAATACGCTACGCGAATAAACGTACGGCAAACGTAGTTCTGGATCTACCCCAATGTCAGCTAGAATCTGATTGCTTACTATGGCTTTTCTGCAGTTTAGTAAATCGTGCCTCTGGTCTTTATTTATATTTTAGTGAGTAACATTCTATAAAATGATAGACAGAACCAGATTGGTTGTAATGGGCAACACCTTTACTTAATTCTTAATTTAATTTAAATTCTACTTTAGAAAATGTGGTAAATTTACCCCATGAATAAAAACAAGTAAATAAACAAAAGATTTTTTTTATTTTATGATAAATAAATAAAAAAAAAAAACATTTCAAAAGGCAGAAAATGGTCTTAATAGCAACACTTCTGTATGTAGATGTACAATTGTATGTAGACGGAGTCAAGATTCTTATTCCCTACATGACGTCATTATTTCAATCCTGTTAGAGAGTGTAAATTGACCGTATCTTGTTTCCTTTCAAGTCACCTCGGAATCCACCCTCACAGTAAATATTTGGCCGCCCAGGTCACCAGTGAATGTAATCTGTGCTGGCGATGTGGAATATCACGGGGACAAGTGAGCAGAAGCTGGTGGTGCCGGATCAGCTGTTTGGTTGAGAATGGAAACCTCATCTCCAGGTGTAGCTGATAACACAGTGTTTCTTGTACAGTCTATTTACTCATCAGAGAAAAGCCTATCTCTCCCTCTCTCTCTGGCAAACTGGACTTCTCATCATCAACCCCTCCCTTCTAGAACAATGGCGGAATACGGGCCAGATGCAGATTTAAAAGGAAATTCCGTACATAGCCTCCGCAATAGAGCAAGGGGAGTGCCTAGAAAATATGATAGCATAAATACGCTACGCGATGTAACGTAACTAGCCCGTAGGTCTGCATCTGCCCCCTTGTTTATAAGAATTTCCCTGCGCACTGGCCAGCTGTTAACGCAGGTCTGCAGGGCGCCGCCCCCAATGTGACATCACCAGTGACATCACATAGGTTGTGTCCCAATCCCCACAACTTCTGATGGCGGCTTTGCATAAGTCAGCTCTCTTTCTTAATGAAGGATCAGGTCCTACGTTATCACTGTCCTCCATTCACAGGGCCGCGTCAAAAGACCTTTTTTTTTCCAGCGTTCAGAAATTCAACGGGGATCTGCTGCACCCACGCCTCCGAGCGCACCCACCGCTAACTACTCCTCTCACACGGACAAACTTCCGAAACCCACAACCTATCATAAGTGTTCCGACTTGTGCAATCATAATGTGGCGATGAGAGACTGCGCTTACTGATCTGCTGCCTTTCTTAAGTCTGGGACGGTCTACAACTCCCAAAAACTAGAAATATAAAGGAAAAATAGATCCAAGAAAGGCGCTGATCCCACCTAACAAGTGTGATTTCTTTTATCTTCTCTGCTGATGAGCTTTGTGCATTAGGTTTAGGAACCCTATGGATCACAGATGTACCCCACTTGCCTACACCACACAGTAGTATTAGATGGTGCAGTCTATAGGGTTTTTTTTTGTTTAAGTATATCACACTTGTTAGGTGGGATCAGCGCCTTTCTTGGATCTATTGTTCCTTTATAATATGGCGATGCTTTAGAAGTCTGTATCGGCACGCAGTTCGTCCCATACTGTACTGTACAAGTTACGGCCACTTGCGATGGGTAACTGTCAGAAATGTAATCTGTCAGATATCTGGATAGGGCGGGTACTGTGCTTCCGTGCGCACGGGAAATGCGCAAAAATGGACAAAATACAATCCAGCCGCATGGGATAGAGAAAAAGTTTGACGTCTGGAAATGGTACTGATAATAGTAGGAGAAAAATAGACCAGATGCAGACCAACGGAGCTCCGAACGCAACGCCTGCGGATGTCTTTTACCGAAGAAGCTGGGGAGACCACTTCCCTTGGTACCATGGAGTTCTGTACCAAAAGACCCGACTTAAAATTTTACGATCCGCCATCACTTAAAATGAGGGCAGATTTGAAGTCTGGACAGGCTGGCGTGCGTCGGAGATGCCAATACTGTGAAATGACCATACTTTCCCCTCTCCAACTCGGCCCATCATCATAAACCTGTCATATTTTGGCACAGACTTTGGAATAGGTGCTACAGGCTTATGTCTAGGGCAGCGGGACAGAGGGGGGGTTATAGCCACTGTGTTTTGCTGCTGAGTACAGCTCTGTAATATAATATAATATGTACCAGTACATTGTTACGGTGCAGCATTGTGAGAGATTAGCGCCCCTACTGGACAGCTTCTTACTGATTGGCTATTACCACAATGCCTTGTTAAACATGGCATTACCTGTATTTTCACCATTGTCGTCAAACTCCACCATGACGGAGTGGCCATTATTGGTCAGGTCGATTGAGGTGCAGTGGTCATAAGACACCACCAGAGGTTGTAGGCTGGGGTTGTAAACAGCCTGACTGGGGACTATATTGATAGGAGACTGGCGATTCCCCGTAGCGATGGGGAAAGAGCGATGCCACTCGGAGGGACCTGGTTATGGAAGAAAAGACAACAGAAGATAATACATGTAAGAATTGAGTCTTCCATTTTAGACAAGCAAGAAAACAGCAGATATTAGATAACAGCAGATCGGAGCTCTCTGGACCTGATCCAGACTTACGAGTGAATTCCGTATACCAGTGGATATAAGTCTACACATAAGAGGATAATACACCCCCCTGGCATTCCCCTCTCACATAACCCTATCTTAACGTCTTCGGCCCTGATTCACACTTAAAAACCTTGTGCATCCTAAGTGCGTATATTCCCGAAATGGATCTAGCAATCTAGGTAGCAGTTGCGGTCTTTAGTTAGAAAGAGACGTGCTAATGCCGGGTTGGGGAGTGTTTAGTTAGAAGTGGGAGGGGGGGGAGGGATTTAGATAAGTCGGGGAGGACGGGGGGAGGCTTTCTATGGGCTGGATCCAGACTTAAGTAAGTGCTTGAAATGAGTTACTCCTGGGCTAAACCATGGTGATTTCAGGGGGAGTCAAGGTAATTGTATTCTTTGCATGCAGGGATATATCTTTGAATTGCTTACTGCACACAGATACTGACCAGCTTTACTATCACACTGTTATTTACACTTGGGATAGGAAACATCACCTCTCAACTCCAATACTGTTTACAACAGATGAAAAATGACTCACCATGGTTTAGCCCAGGAGTAACTTTCCTCTCTTAGAACTGTATTCAGAGATCCGTTTTCACATGGAACGGACAAACTGTGCATGCGTAGTAACTTTTTCCACGCAAGTTACATAGTATTTACGCACGTAAGTCCATTAGGCACGTACTAGTGAATCGCAGTTGGGGACACACGTGCAGAGGGGGCGTGTTTTAAATCCGTACGGACAAACTTATGTGAAAGTGGGTGGGGGGAGGCATTTAAATGACCAATTCAGGGCGCGGTTAGTTAGATACGCACGCACTGAAGTATTATACGCACGTAAAAACACACTTGTAGATAAGGGTGCTCGAGGGACTCGTAAGTCACCGTCAACCCTTCCGTGGGGGGTGTCTTAAATAAAAATTGCTTTTTGGATGCTTTAAAAATATATTTTAGTTTTGTCCTTGACCTTAAGAGTCCCCTGCCCGCAGCCTGACCCTAACCCTCCCTTCCTTGCAGCCTGGCCCTAAGACTCCCTTCCCTGCAGCCTAACCCTAAGACTCCCTTCCCTGCAGTCTGACATTAAGACTTCCCTCCCCACAGCCTAACCCTAAGACTCCCTTCCCTGCAGCCTGACATTAAGACTCCCCTCCCTGCAGCCTGATTCTAAGACTCCCCTTCCATTACCCTAAACCTAACACTCGCCTCCCCGCTGCCTAACCCTAAAATTCCCCAGAGAGTGTTACTTACCTCTCCGGTCGGTGCGGCGGGTCTCCGACGGCATTTCCAAAGAATAAATAGGTAAGTATTGCTAATCGGCATCCTTACCCATTCTTAAAAATAATTCGAAAATTGCGTTTTTTTCTAAAGAGAGACAGATGAAAATTAGCTTTCGTTTGTCTCTACTTCTAAAAAAAACATTTTGCGGCTTTCAACAGTGATATAGCCAACAGCCTAATATCGGCCCGAATTCAGAGTACCGGACGTATAACATATACGTCTGGTGTTTAGCGATTTTTACTAGTACAAATCGCTAAACACCGGACGTATATGTTATACGTCCGATACTCTGAATACGGGCCACTGTTTGGAATCACCCAATTTTGTAAAATTCTCTATGTGTGTGTTAACTGGGGGTAAAGCAAACAAAATGGTGTCAATGTCCTGGCGGTCTCTATATAAAGAGAGAACACATATACGTTTATCTGGAATGCTGAGCTCTTTACAGGTCTCTGTTACATAACCAGATGACAATAACGTGAGCTAACAATCCCACCACAACAATACGACCATTGCATGAGAAAGTTTTATTGCAAGATTTGCCTATTCACAACCCCTATTGTGTGTTACAGAGGAGCCGGAGCATTCTCCTGCAATATAATCCCTCCTGTGTAAGAGGAAACAAGAGAAATGGAAAATACACTTATCCATGAGCACTGTGTATCGAATAGCTCTCCGGCATTGACATCGCCGTGCGCCATATTCTTAGAGTACATATATACTGTCACCACAGTTGGGCTGGGTTTAATGTTGGGTTTCTAAGGAGCAAAAGCGGAGACTTTGCCCATGGCAACCAATCAGATTGTGGCTTTCTTTTAGCAAACACATTCTAGATCATCATAGCTAGAATCTGATTGGCTGCTATGGTTAACATAAAATTTTCATCTATTAAATATACCCCACCGTTTCTTTTAATTGAAGAAAATAATATCCAAAAATATATAACATGATTAATATATGGTGACAACATATGGTGATCATTTTGGCTAATTTTGGTAAACTTGACTTTGTTTTTGCTAAGATTGAGATTTTGCCCATATTAACCAATCAGATTGAAGGTCACATTTTACTATTCCATAATAGAGAATGTCAGCTAGAATCTGATTGGTTGCTATGGGCTTCATCTCCATTTTTCTTTTTCTGCAGTTTAGTAATTCTAACCTTAGGTCTATTCCATGGCTAACCATCTGTTATGGGATCACCTTGGACACTTATTACCCTGTCCAGCATGAATTCAATGCTAAGGCCTTGTATATGACCCGTTTGCATAATATGGCCTTTTAATTGCATCCAAAAGTACCAGACCTGTGCAGACGCCATAAATATTTCCATCTGTACAAAGGAGCCTGTTACTAGCTGGGACGGTCATTACACCTTTGCATAAACATTAAAATGATGTTACCAAAGCAAACAGCTATTCTGCATGGTCTCTGCCTTGTTGTTAGTACTGTGGTTGGGGTTCAACTTTGTCCCACACCCTCAGACACTCTGGATATATCCTGAAATACAGCCCCTCCTGTGCCCTCCAAACCTTCTACTGCTGCCCCTGAGTATCCTGTAGTGGCAACCAGAACCTTCTCCTGCACCACTCCACCTTCACCTACCCCACCTCCCCCCTCCTCTTCCAAAACCCCTACTTCAGCCTCTGCGATGCTCCACCTGCCGTCCTCCGAGCCTCTATCCATGGCCCCAGCTTCTATTTACCTAACTGTGTGGTTTCTTGGCTTTAGTTTGTTACAGTTGATTATTTTAATTATTAAAGTCCTGCTATTATTACTTCCTAAGTGGTGGTTTAGACTAATCATATGCTCCTATAACTAATTACTAAGATTAAAGGTAAAAGTACAGGAAAGTGATACAAACAGTTACACATACAACAAACAATACACACAGCAACACATACAACAAACTATATACACAGCAACACATACTACACATAATACACACAGCAACACATACTACACATAATACACACAGCAACACATACTACACATAATACACACAGCAACACATACTACACATAATACACACAGCAACACATACTACACATAATACACACAGCAACACATACTACACATAATACACACAGCAACACATACTACACATAATACACACAGCAACACATACTACACATAATACACACAGTAACACATACTACACATAATACACACAGCAACACATACAACAAACTATATACACAGCAACACATACTACACATAATACACACAGCAACACATACAACAAACTATATACACAGCAACACATACTACACATAATACACACAGCAACACATACAACAAACTATATACACAGCAACACATACTACACATAATACACACAGCAACACATACAACAAACTATATACACAGCAACACATACTACACATAATACACACAGCAACACATACAACAAACTATATACACAGCAACACATACTACACATAATACACACAGCAACACATACAACAAACTATATACACAGCAACACATACTACACATAATACACACAGCAACACATACAACAAACTATATACACAGCAACACATACTACACATAATACACACAGCAACACATACAACAAACTATATACACAGCAACACATACTACACATAATACACACAGCAACACATACAACAAACTATATACACAGCAACACATACTACACATAATACACACAGCAACACATACAACAAACTATATACACAGCAACACATACTACACATAATACACACAGCAACACATACAACAAACTATATACACAGCAACACATACTACACATAATACACACAGCAACACATACAACAAACTATATACACAGCAACACATACTACACATAATACACACAGCAACACATACAACAAACTATATACACAGCAACACATACTACACATAATACACACAGCAACACATACAACAAACTATATACACAGCAACACATACTACACATAATACACACAGCAACACATACAACAAACTATATACACAGCAACACATACTACACATAATACACACAGCAACACATACAACAAACTATATACACAGCAACACATACTACACATAATACACACAGCAACACATACAACAAACTATATACACAGCAACACATACTACACATAATACACACAGCAACACATACAACAAACTATATACACAGCAACACATACTACACATAATACACACAGCAACACATACAACAAACTATATACACAGCAACACATACTACACATAATACACACAGCAACACATACAACAAACTATATACACAGCAACACATACTACACATAATACACACAGCAACACATACAACAAACTATATACACAGCAACACATACTACACATAATACACACAGCAACACATACAACAAACTATATACACAGCAACACATACTACACATAATACACACAGCAACACATACAACAAACTATATACACAGCAACACATACTACACATAATACACACAGCAACACATACAACAAACTATATACACAGCAACACATACTACACATAATACACACAGCAACACATACAACAAACTATATACACAGCAACACATACTACACATAATACACACAGCAACACATACTACACATAATACACACAGAAACATATAATACATATAATACACACAGTTACACATTTTACACATAATACACACAGCAACACATATTACGCATAATACACAGTTACACATACAACAAATAATACACACAGCAACACATACAGCAAACTACATAAACAGCAACACATACTACGTATAATACACACAGTAACACATACTACATATAATACATGCAAGTAATACATGCACAGTTGCACATACTATACATAATAAATATATACAAAGTAGTACATAGAACATGTAATACAGTATATACAATAGATACTCAGTATCACAGTGGTTATTCTTTCATATACATTTATATAGACTGACTGTACAGTGTGTGTATACACACATATACTTATCCTAAGTATCCATGCTCATATAAGTGCAGTCAAACTCTAAAGATCATAACTCAATTCAGTTATCCTAATATCCTTATAGATACCCTAATATCCCTACAGATACCCTAATATCCCTGCAGATACCCTAATATCCCTGCAGATACCCTAATATCCCTACAGATACCCTAATATCCTTATAGATAGCCTAATATCCTTATAGATAGCCTAATATCCTTATAGATAGTCACAGGAAACATTGTATAATTGCTTTTAAAGGATATGTATTTTAATCATAAACTAATTTAAGGAGATAGAATTATTCTACATAAACAATGAATCACACTCTGAGAAATTACTAATTATACTCTTGGCTATTTTTTATACATCAAAATGCAATCTATCTATCTATCTATCTATCTATCTATCTATCTCATATCTATCTATCTATCTATCTATCTATCTATCTATCTATCTATCTATAATTTATAAACCTTACTGTCAACCACAATGTAACAAATTAATACCACAAACAATCTCCATTTCCTAATAAACCAAGAACAGCACTTTTTAGGAAAATGATGTCACTATATTATATGTTATCGTAGGTGAAGTGACCGACCATCTATCATCAATCCATCTATCGTACCTTGATCTAGTCATTGCTGACAATATCAATCTATTTGTATCTTTAATGCAATTAATATAGATAGTGTGATATTTAAACATGTATTTGTACACAAAACATTTATTGTACCAGCAGCAGCACACACCGGACACCCGGGTATTAAGCCAACGCTAACATTTAAAAACACAATAGTGGGACATCATCACCAACACTTATCTTTACACTTATTTTACACGTGTCTTACACTTATCTTTACACTTATTTCACACTTATCTTACACTTATATTACACTTATCTGACACTTATCTTACACTTATCTGACACTTATTCACTTTTCAATAGTTGTGCAAAAAGAAAATACAATAGACAGAAGTTATAAAGCCCAAACCTTTGCAGCACAAGAATTGCATTTATCCAGCAACAATAATCCACAAATGATTGAAGGAAAGAGAGAAAGAGATAGACATTACAGCAAGAGCCCTAGATGCTGCAGCCATAGAGTATAATATAAGTAGTTGGTGCATAGGAATGTACTATTATCAGGGGATGTATCTATCTATCTATCTCATATCTATCTATCTATCTATCTCATATCTATCTATCTATCTCTCTCTCTAAGCCCACGCTAACATTTGAAAAGACAATAGTGGGACATCATCACCAACACTTATCTTCCACTTATCTTTACACTTATGTTACACTTATTTTACACTTATCTTTACACTTATCTTACACTTGTCTTACACTTATCTTACACTTATCTGACACTTATCTTACACTTATCTGACACTTATCTTTACACTTATTTTACACTTATATTACACTTATCTGACACTTATCTTTACACTTATATTACACTTATCTGACACATTCACTTTTCAATAGTTGTGCAAAAAGAAAATACAATAGACAGAAGTTATAAAGCCCAAACCTTTGGAGCACAAGAATTGCATTTATCCAGCAACAATAATCCACAAATGATTGAAGGAGAGAGAGAAAGAGAAAGACATTACAGCAAGAGCCCTAGATGCTGCAGCCATCGAGTATAATATAAGTAGTTGGTGCATAGGAATGTACTATTATCAGGGGATGGAAACAGCAGACTGCAACAGAGACCTGCTCCCACATACGAGGAGCTCTGTGCAGCTAATACACTCAGCCATGAGAGCGAAGGAAAGAGAGAAAGAGATAGACATTACAGCAAGAGCCCTAGATGCTGCAGCCATAGAGTATAATATAAGTAGTTGGTGCATAGGAATGTACTATTATCAGGGGATGGAAACAGCAGACTGCAACAGAGACCTGCTCCCACATACGAGGAGCTCTGTGCAGCTAATACACTCAGCCATGAGAGCAGAGATTAGCAGCTATTACCGTCCTCCTCCCCATATCCCCAGCAGTGTTGGCCGGTCATTGTCACAGGAGTCACAAGTGGATGTCAGTCTGTAGAGGAATCAGCCTCTGAGGTTTTCACCTGCTGCCTTTATATCACATACACGATACCTGTCATCAGGCTCTTAAAGGTACAGCATAGAGAGAAAGAGGGAGAGGGAGGGAGCTGAGCTGATTACTGGAGGTACAGAGGCACTGCCCATGGGTGACCCATCTCCGCCTATCGGGGGGTGTAGCCGGGCAGGTATCTGCTGACCAGCATTAAGGATCTGAACAGGCGCTAGCTGTATCTTAGGAGTGGATGCAGAATTCCATTCATGTGTCTAACATGGTGTCAGGGGTCACCTGCTATAGAGGTCTCCCCTGTCCCAACTCTAAAATATTATAGTTCCACATTATTTGTTTCATGAGGACCATACAACTTTTTTCTATGGGATCACAAACGTCTCTCTGCAGATTTAGTTACAGTTTTATATGTTTCCTTTTTATAAATTTAGCAATTCGGGCGATTATCTGCGACTTTGTCGGTCAAAATTGTTGCTATTTTTGCAGAATTGTCCTTTATTCTATATAAACACCTTACAAACGGATTGAGAACCGTAATTTGACCGGTACAAGGCTGAACGTATGCCTTCGGTATGCGCTTGCCCAGAGAAAATGCGCACCCAGGACCGGATTCAGATTTAAGAAGCTTTTCCGTGCGTTTGTAATAAATCCGTACGTTAATACAAAATAAGTACGTGTCGCAAAAGTAACGAATTTCTGAACACTTCCGTGTTGTGAAAGCAACCTTATCGTTAGCGCACGTATATGTGACGGAAGTGAAACGTTCGCAAATACGACCACACTACACTACATCATTACCACGCACATTTTTTGCTATTTACATTCCGACTGACGCCTACTTATTAATAATCCGTCCGACCTTTTATGTGCGCAGGCATTTTTTATCGTACGGAATTTACTTCCGCATCATCCCAATTACGCTTCATAACTCCATGGTCTGCACATGCGCACTAAATAGAAGTCACCCCACTTACGCATTTTGCGTGCGTAAATTACCAGACGTTCTTAATTCTGAATATGGTCCCCAATTATTATTATTATTATTATATTCCAGCAAGGCTGCCACCAGAAATTGTGGGGCCCGGGAAATGGGCGGTGGCACTTTACCCCTAAGTGACCTCACTCACATATAGGCGGGCCTCCGGGGACCTTCCGGAACGTATCCCAGTGGGCCGACGCTTAGAGAAGGTTTATTCTGTAGAAGTCCTCCCAGGGCATTGGCCCCCGCTGATGTGCAGCCTGGTACAGCTCTCCAGAAGGACGTACCGGTGGTGGGAGACTGGCGACAGCGACTCATCTGTCACCTACCGCCGACACCTGCTGCTGTATCGCGTCCTCCTGATGGCGGCCCTGGAATCCAGACCCAAACACAAGTCACGCTCAAAGAGGCGTTTGGCGGGAGGGAAGGGCTGCAGTCAGTGTACAGTAAGGATGCGCTGACACAATAGAACCTGATCCTCACCTGAATGCTGCCCATCATATACAGGTTACGTACAATCAGAGTTACGATGAGTAACATCTGCCGTGTGCATCCGCAGTGCGTTCCCACAGCCAGATTTATGCCTGTTGCGTGCGTAAATTGACGTGATTAAGGACCGTCTTCACGGTTAAGAGTGAATTAGATGCAGACAGATCCGCATCTAACGCACTCGTTCAGCCGCTAAGCTGCTCCGCGGTTTTAGATACCTTACATTTTGCGGCTCTTTTTATTCATGACTGCACTTTTAGAGCATTTGAATTATCTGTGAAGCTCAGAACCATAGGACCTGATTCAGAATTACGCTCAAAGGGCCTGATCCAGAGTAACGCTGTTGGGCTGAGCGTGCTAACGCTCAGCGTAACAGCGGTACGCTCCCACGACACTCACCCTGCCAGATCCTAATTACACTGGGTTACGCCGTCTGAAGGCTACCCTAAATTCAGCCGGTGTAACTCACTGTAACTACGCTGGAACGGCGGTGTTAGTACGCTAACGCCCCCCTCCCAGCCTCATTACCCTCCTTCCCCCCCNCCCGCCTACTTGCACTAACTTCAGGGTAGTAACGCTGGGGGACGCCCCCTCCAGCATTACTACGTTGAAGCTAAGGACGCCCAATCCACGATCGGGCATTTTCGTAGCTACGCCGGGCAACATCTGCCCGGCGTATACGCAGATCGGCTTTTGAGCCGATCTTACGCTGCTGGCCAGCGTATTAACGCCGGCCAGCGTAGTTCTGGATCAGGGCCGAAATGCGTGCGCAACTTAAGAACGTAAGGAACTTAAGTACGGAAATAAGGAATGCAAATGTGCACGGAAAATAATAGGAACACCCACCATTAAATTGCGTCCTTGCATATTTTCAAAGCGCACAATTTCTGTGCATAAGTTTGGTACGGATGTTGCGTACTTATGTTGCGTTTGTAATTTGCACATAATGCTGAGCTGCCAATTATTACTATTTAATCAAGTAACTAAATGATTGTGAACACTACATGTAATATTTGTAGAAAGTTTTAAACTTTACATGTTAATGTGCAATTATTATTATTATTATTATTATTATTGTTACCATTATTATTTAAATGTTTTAAAATTTCATAACCTACATTATGAAGTTAATAACCACGCCTTGTAATATAATTAGAATTCTGTGTTCCTCCCAGTCTTCTTATGTTATAAGGACAGACGTAATTTCAGAACGTAATTTTAAGTACGCCATTTGCGTTAGCAAGATCTGTACACAAACGGTTACTGCACATGTGCAGTTAAACATCACGTAACTTCCTATTCTTACATTACATGCGTACGTAGTTCTGAATCAGGTTCATGATCCCCATTTCCATCGCTGGGTTAAAGGGAACGTGTCTGGTCACATGACTGCATTGTGATTGGCTGCGCTGTGCACACATACAACCTGTTGTAATTACTTATACTCTTATATCCAGCATACTGAACTATGCATTTTGATTGGACAATGCAACAATGGCCATTGTTCTAAATAAACAAGGATACTGGTCACTAACACATTACATTTCCTATTCTTTCCTTTCTGCTGGTTGTTAGCAGTGCATTTAGCACACAACAGCAGCATTGTTTGCGGCAGAGGAATAAGCTGTAGAAGGCAGCGTAAATATCCTGGTGAACAATGGCTTCATATTCGTCTGTGTCACTCTTGTACGGGATTTGCAGACAGTGTAAGCTTTAAATCCAGGCTTGTGAGTAAGTCAGGCGTTTACCCCAATTTACCACAACTGAAGCAGGGTTTATCTTTCTACGAGTGTCCAGTCATTTTCATGAGTCATTATTCTAAGAGCAACACAAATACTAATAATAGTCATAGCGCCCCCTATTGGACACCTAATTTAGGAAAAACTGGCTTTTATCATTTTGTGCTTTTATTTTAAGAGGGAGGGAGAGAGAGAGAGGGAG
>WWET01000299.1:765789-782939 GCA_011038615.1 Limnodynastes dumerilii
GGGGCAAGTGCAGTTATGGATAAGCCCCAAATTCTCTACTGTATGAAATAACCAACACAATACTGTGAATATCACTTCAAAGTGCAGCTTTCTACTCCTTCCCGAATGAGAGGGGGTGTAACTTTATTACCTGTTGTATTTTTGTATGCTCTGTTTATAGGGTTTTTCAGATGGAAAATAACCACGATCCTGTCTTGCGTTTTATGACTGATATGTTCTGTGTCGGATCCACCTTATATTGGAATTTATGGCATCTTTGCTGTTTAATCTTTTCCATTTTAATATCTTTGTGATTACTCATTAGTCAAAACAAGCCTCTGGTGGTGTTATGATATCATATAACTACTTACATTCTAGCGGTGAATGGGTAAAGGTATAAAACAAAAAAAATGTGACAGCACGCTGGGATTTTCTTAGCGCAATTACTTCCTCATCATGTGACTGGTGGTTTTTGCCCTGGCGTGACTATGTAAACAGTAAAACATGTGATAGGATTAGCACAATAGTAATTATCTGTATTGTGCAACACTGGGGTCTGTCCCTGCATAGTGAATCGCCTCTCCATAGCTGGGGGTACATTAATATTTGAAAGTGGCTTCAGAATTTAGCATTCAGGGATTACCGTGTGTTACAGTAATGTTAAAGTGAGTGATATACATTGGTTGATCAGTTCTGGGTCGGGTTCTTAGGCCTTTATTTACTAACATAGGGCCAGATCCTAAGCTAAGTACGCTAGCCGATGACGTCATTTCACCCATCTGTATTTACTGTGCATGCACGTGGCAGATGTTACACCATGTAACTCCTAACGTACGTACCATCAGTGTAACTACGAACGAATGGGACGGGGACATCAATACGACACCCGTAATTGCGCTGTGTAGGCGGAGGAAGGCATTTAAATTGGACAGTATGGGCCGAGTTTGGCTGTCACGTACGTGAATCCATTACGTACGTCAGTACTTACGCTGGGAAAAGTTAAGGTAGGGTTCGGGCAGCGTAAAATGGCCAAAGTACGCACGAGCGAGGGGTGTGCCTAGAAATTACGCTAACGTAAACACGCTACACATTCTAACGTAACTAGCCCGTAGGTCTGGATTTACCCCATAACCTATTAGATTGTTATGTACCTTGGCCAGGCTTCTCACCGACTGCATCCATTACTAATGCTCACTGCGGGGGGGGGGTTCTGCGATGATCTGCGAGATGTTCACCAACATCGTAGGATCTCGCATTCAACTGGAGTATGTGTGTGTGCGATTCTTGGTTTTTTTTTTGTTTTTCTTTTACGTATTAAAATGGTTATTCATAAAAAAAATGTTTTATTTCATTTAACATACATGTGTATTCTAGCGGATTCCCCATATATACCTCTCTTTTCCTCCCCCTAATAACAACTACTAGGGAGAGGAAAATATGGTGAGACAGCGGGAATTCTTATAATAACGCCATCTCACTCCACTCCGACAGTTAGAAAATATTATGAAGCGCCGACCTGCGCTGAGAGGATAGGGACGCACCAAGGTATGTAAATATGAAAATATGAATGGCTTCATTTGCATGTGATAATGGCTATTTTCACATGAAAATGCAGTGAAAAGTGCTTAGTGAATAGAGCCCGTAGACAGCTTCAGGTCCGGTAAGTTTGGGCTCTCTCTCTCTTTTATTTTTTTGCCCACTGGAATACTCAATGGTCGTCTTTGTTCAATAAACAAGGAGCACCATTGGTAATTGGGGTGGTTGAAATATAAATCCTATATAACTATGGACCTGATTCACATTTAATAGTCAGATACATTCGGGCAGATCTGCACCTAACTCATTCTTCCAGGCCCCCCCTGTTTTTAGGTAACTTATGGCACTTACCTTATTTGTCCGAGCAATGCACCTCCCTCCTGCCTTCCCACCCTCCCACCGATCTGGTACGTAGATAGCGTAAATGACCTACTACACATGCGCTGTAGGTCATTTCGGGCAAATACGCACTTAAGAAGCAGATGCTTCTTAAGTGTGAATCAGGCCCATACTGTATGTGTGATTATTGTTTTATTTTTTTTTGCTTATTAAAAAAATAAAATAGTTTTATGTTTTTGTTTTGTTTGTTTTTTATTTAATTGCATATATACGGATACTAGCAGTATTTTGAATCGGCCGTTTCCTCCCCAGTCTTTCTCATTGCTCTGCCTCGATGAGGCACAGCAATCGATCCATGGAGCACCAAAAGCTCCGTGGTCCGAAAAAGTTAAGAAAAATAGTCCCCCACTCCTTTCCCTAATTCTAACCCTAACCCTCCCCTCTCACTACCCTAACCCTCCCTTCCTGGCAGCCTAACCCTAACCCTCCCCTCTCACTACCCTAACCCTAACCCTCCCCTCTCACTACCCTAACCCTCCCTTCCTGACCCTAACCCTCCCTTACTTGTAGCCTGACCCTAACCCACCATCTACTGCAGCCTGACCCTAACCCTCCCTCCCCTGCAGCCTAACCCTAACCCTCCCTACACCACACAGAGAGTTTACTCACCTGTTCCAGGTCTGGCGATAGCAGCGGCGAAGGGATATCACTAACGGCGGAGGGATATCGCTAATCACAAAAGTGAATGGGTAGGTATTCGAAAAAGGGACAACCGAAAAAGAACTTTCAGATGTCCCTTTTTCGGAAATGACATTTTCTAACCGGAGAGCGTAACCGGAGGAAAAGGGAGGTGTATGGGGACACCGCTGGGATTCTTAAATCTCTGCTCTGATGGTTTTTAACTATAAGAAGGTAGCGGCCCGCATTGAGAAGAACGGCCCAGCAGGGTGATGTTACGTAAGCATCAAACGCCATGGAAAACGCAGCTTTAATGCTTTGTAAATATGAATCGCTTTATTTTCATGCAATAATGGCCCTTTTTCACATATAACACGGGCATTATCGCTTGACAAAGAATGGGATCAGTGCTTTGTACATAGTCCCGTATTCAGACCTCCGTTTTCTATACCCATACGTCCGTAACTAACCGACTGAAGTTACTGGGCACGCTTAGTCATTTTTGTATGCTATTTGCGTAGCGTTTCGCTACGTAGATTGCGGTCTTAAAGACCGCGTGTACGCAATCTTCACCGCGAAACGCTACGTAAATAGCGTACAAAACTTACTACGCACGCCCAGTAACTTCAGTCGGTTAGTTACGGACGTACGGGCACAGAAAACGGAAGTCTGAATACGAGTCCTTAGTCTGCATGGAGCCGTGTCTGAATGTTCTGGAAGAAGTTCTCCACCTAATAACTCCTCTGATAAGGCTTCTATAGGCTTAGGCTTTATGACTGCAGTCAGCTCTATTTACAGTCAGTGGTGTAGGCGTTGACACACGAACCTGTTCACCCTTCACATTCCCCTGTGCAGCTTACACAATCATTCCCAGTCACAGATAGAGACAGACCGTACAGAACATTTGCATCAGCTGCAGGTAAGAACGGGGCTAACTTGCTTATCATAACTCTTATAGACCGGGAGCTGCAACTTCTGCTGCTAAAGTTTTATTCCCCCTGCCTGAAACTGGGGACTTTATCAGCATCACACCGCGTCTTGCGGATCACATGACCTTAAAGTTTCTGTCCTTATAATAGTTTAGCACAAACTCTGCAGAAGCGGTAGAGAACTATAGATAATGAACAAATAATTGCAATGCACAGGATTAGAATTTCGGGAAAGTACTGTAATTCACTATTTTATTATTTTGTACCCTGACTGTTAATTAATGTATTGTATATGTAATTACTGAATTTCCTGTTGCCTCTGTACAGCTCTGTGGATACCATCTGCTGCCTTATAAATAAACAATAATAATAATGGTTTGGATTCACAGATATGTGGTTCTGTCTTACGTAAGTTGTTTTAAGAATTGATTTATGCTATCTACATACCATTTCTGTACGTAGATTGCGTATGCGCGTTCCGGATCAATAATATTAGCTCTTTTTTTTCTCATCCGACAATATATGATATACAGAGTTTTGGGCAATCATTTTAAAGAACAGTCCGAGTCTAACGCTCCCTCCAGCTGTATTGCCTGCACCAATATGTCCCAGGGGTATCCTCCTATTTTACCTGGCAATGTAGTGACAATAATGGGCATTATGACCACAGAGGTAGGATTGTAAGTTTATGTACAGCACTTATTTTACCAATGCTGCTTTACTGTCCTGTAGCCTTATCTGTGTGTATGTTCCCCATGTGTTTGAGCATACTCCTACTGCATGATCTCCAAAATTATACTGCCAGGGTCATTGCCCTCGTACACATTAACCCATGCATGAATAAGTAAGCAGGTCGCGACATAAGAATTATAAGCACCCCAACTATTAGGATCCTGGTCCTTCTATGGTCTGCTTTGAAATCTTTTTATATTAACTTTATTTTTATTAAAGTTTGTGGCTAAAACAACGTTAACCACAGTGTAATGATCTGATTGTAGATGGATTCTACTGTGGAGGGTATGTAACAGATGGGGTCAGTCTTGTACTGGGTGTATCAGTGTCTGCAGGTCTCTCCTGTGTTACTGTGGTGGGTGTGTAACAGATGGGGTCAGTCTTGTACTGGGTGTATCAGTGTCTGCAGGTCTCTTCTGTGTTACTGTGGTGGGTGTGTAACAGGTGGGGTCAGTCTTGTACTGGGTGTATCAGTGGGTGCAGGTCTTCCCTGTGTTACTGTGGTGGGTGTGTAACAGGTGGGGTCAGTCTTGTACTGGGTGTATCAGTGGGTGCAGGTCTTCCCTGTGTTACTGTGGTGGGTGTGTAACAGGTGGGGTCAGTCTTGTACTGGGTGTATCAGTGGGTGCAGGTCTTCCCTGTGTTACTGTGGTGGGTGTGTAACAGGTGGGGTCAGTCTTGTACTGGGTGTATCAGTGGGTGCAGGTCTTCCCTGTGTTACTGTGGTGGGTGTGTAACAGGTGGGGTCAGTCTTGTACTGGGTGTATCAGTGGGTGCAGGTCTTCCCTGTGTTACTGTGGTGGGTGTGTAACAGGTGGGGTCAGTCTTGTACTGGGTGTATCAGTGGGTGCAGGTCTTCCCTGTGTTACTGTGGTGGGTGTGTAACAGGTGGGGTCAGTCTTGTACTGGGTGTATCAGTGGGTGCAGGTCTTCCCTGTGTTACTGTGGTGGGTGTGTAACAGGTGGGGTCAGTCTTGTACTGGGTGTATCAGTGGGTGCAGGTCTTCCCTGTGTTACTGTGGTGGGTGTGTAACAGGTGGGGTCAGTCTTGTACTGGGTGTATCAGTGGGTGCAGGTCTTCCCTGTGTTACTGTGGTGGGTGTGTAACAGGTGGGGTCAGTCTTGTACTGGGTGTATCAGTGGGTGCAGGTCTTCCCTGTGTTACTGTGGTGGGTGTGTAACAGGTGGGGTCAGTCTTGTACTGGGTGTATCAGTGGGTGCAGGTCTTCCCTGTGTTACTGTGGTGGGTGTGTAACAGGTGGGGTCAGTCTTGTACTGGGTGTATCAGTGGGTGCAGGTCTTCCCTGTGTTACTGTGGTGGGTGTGTAACAGGTGGGGTCAGTCTTGTACTGGGTGTATCAGTGGGTGCAGGTCTTCCCTGTGTTACTGTGGTGGGTGTGTAACAGGTGGGGTCAGTCTTGTACTGGGTGTATCAGTGGGTGCAGGTCTTCCCTGTGTTACTGTGGTGGGTGTGTAACAGGTGGGGTCAGTCTTGTACTGGGTGTATCAGTGGGTGCAGGTCTTCCCTGTGTTACTGTGGTGGGTGTGTAACAGGTGGGGTCAGTCTTGTACTGGGTGTATCAGTGGGTGCAGGTCTTCCCTGTGTTACTGTGGTGGGTGTGTAACAGGTGGGGTCAGTCTTGTACTGGGTGTATCAGTGGGTGCAGGTCTTCCCTGTGTTACTGTGGTGGGTGTGTAACAGGTGGGGTCAGTCTTGTACTGGGTGTATCAGTGGGTGCAGGTCTTCCCTGTGTTACTGTGGTGGGTGTGTAACAGGTGGGGTCAGTCTTGTACTGGGTGTATCAGTGGGTGCAGGTCTTCCCTGTGTTACTGTGGTGGGTGTGTAACAGGTGGGGTCAGTCTTGTACTGGGTGTATCAGTGGGTGCAGGTCTTCCCTGTGTTACTGTGGTGGGTGTGTAACAGGTGGGGTCAGTCTTGTACTGGGTGTATCAGTGGGTGCAGGTCTTCCCTGTGTTACTGTGGTGGGTGTGTAACAGGTGGGGTCAGTCTTGTACTGGGTGTATCAGTGGGTGCAGGTCTTCCCTGTGTTACTGTGGTGGGTGTGTAACAGGTGGGGTCAGTCTTGTACTGGGTGTATCAGTGGGTGCAGGTCTTCCCTGTGTTACTGTGGTGGGTGTGTAACAGGTGGGGTCAGTCTTGTACTGGGTGTATCAGTGGGTGCAGGTCTTCCCTGTGTTACTGTGGTGGGTGTGTAACAGGTGGGGTCAGTCTTGTACTGGGTGTATCAGTGGGTGCAGGTCTTCCCTGTGTTACTGTGGTGGGTGTGTAACAGGTGGGGTCAGTCTTGTACTGGGTGTATCAGTGGGTGCAGGTCTTCCCTGTGTTACTGTGGTGGGTGTGTAACAGGTGGGGTCAGTCTTGTACTGGGTGTATCAGTGGGTGCAGGTCTTCCCTGTGTTACTGTGGTGGGTGTGTAACAGGTGGGGTCAGTCTTGTACTGGGTGTATCAGTGGGTGCAGGTCTTCCCTGTGTTACTGTGGTGGGTGTGTAACAGGTGGGGTCAGTCTTGTACTGGGTGTATCAGTGGGTGCAGGTCTTCCCTGTGTTACTGTGGTGGGTGTGTAACAGGTGGGGTCAGTCTTGTACTGGGTGTATCAGTGGGTGCAGGTCTTCCCTGTGTTACTGTGGTGGGTGTGTAACAGGTGGGGTCAGTCTTGTACTGGGTGTATCAGTGGGTGCAGGTCTTCCCTGTGTTACTGTGGTGGGTGTGTAACAGGTGGGGTCAGTCTTGTACTGGGTGTATCAGTGGGTGCAGGTCTTCCCTGTGTTACTGTGGTGGGTGTGTAACAGGTGGGGTCAGTCTTGTACTGGGTGTATCAGTGGGTGCAGGTCTTCCCTGTGTTACTGTGGTGGGTGTGTAACAGGTGGGGTCAGTCTTGTACTGGGTGTATCAGTGGGTGCAGGTCTTCCCTGTGTTACTGTGGTGGGTGTGTAACAGGTGGGGTCAGTCTTGTACTGGGTGTATCAGTGGGTGCAGGTCTTCCCTGTGTTACTGTGGTGGGTGTGTAACAGGTGGGGTCAGTCTTGTACTGGGTGTATCAGTGGGTGCAGGTCTTCCCTGTGTTACTGTGGTGGGTGTGTAACAGGTGGGGTCAGTCTTGTACTGGGTGTATCAGTGGGTGCAGGTCTTCCCTGTGTTACTGTGGTGGGTGTGTAACAGGTGGGGTCAGTCTTGTACTGGGTGTATCAGTGGGTGCAGGTCTTCCCTGTGTTACTGTGGTGGGTGTGTAACAGGTGGGGTCAGTCTTGTACTGGGTGTATCAGTGGGTGCAGGTCTTCCCTGTGTTACTGTGGTGGGTGTGTAACAGGTGGGGTCAGTCTTGTACTGGGTGTATCAGTGGGTGCAGGTCTTCCCTGTGTTACTGTGGTGGGTGTGTAACAGGTGGGGTCAGTCTTGTACTGGGTGTATCAGTGGGTGCAGGTCTTCCCTGTGTTACTGTGGTGGGTGTGTAACAGGTGGGGTCAGTCTTGTACTGGGTGTATCAGTGGGTGCAGGTCTTCCCTGTGTTACTGTGGTGGGTGTGTAACAGGTGGGGTCAGTCTTGTACTGGGTGTATCAGTGGGTGCAGGTCTTCCCTGTGTTACTGTGGTGGGTGTGTAACAGGTGGGGTCAGTCTTGTACTGGGTGTATCAGTGGGTGCAGGTCTTCCCTGTGTTACTGTGGTGGGTGTGTAACAGGTGGGGTCAGTCTTGTACTGGGTGTATCAGTGGGTGCAGGTCTTCCCTGTGTTACTGTGGTGGGTGTGTAACAGGTGGGGTCAGTCTTGTACTGGGTGTATCAGTGGGTGCAGGTCTTCCCTGTGTTACTGTGGTGGGTGTGTAACAGGTGGGGTCAGTCTTGTACTGGGTGTATCAGTGGGTGCAGGTCTTCCCTGTGTTACTGTGGTGGGTGTGTAACAGGTGGGGTCAGTCTTGTACTGGGTGTATCAGTGGGTGCAGGTCTTCCCTGTGTTACTGTGGTGGGTGTGTAACAGGTGGGGTCAGTCTTGTACTGGGTGTATCAGTGGGTGCAGGTCTTCCCTGTGTTACTGTGGTGGGTGTGTAACAGGTGGGGTCAGTCTTGTACTGGGTGTATCAGTGGGTGCAGGTCTTCCCTGTGTTACTGTGGTGGGTGTGTAACAGGTGGGGTCAGTCTTGTACTGGGTGTATCAGTGGGTGCAGGTCTTCCCTGTGTTACTGTGGTGGGTGTGTAACAGGTGGGGTCAGTCTTGTACTGGGTGTATCAGTGGGTGCAGGTCTTCCCTGTGTTACTGTGGTGGGTGTGTAACAGGTGGGGTCAGTCTTGTACTGGGTGTATCAGTGGGTGCAGGTCTTCCCTGTGTTACTGTGGTGGGTGTGTAACAGGTGGGGTCAGTCTTGTACTGGGTGTATCAGTGGGTGCAGGTCTTCCCTGTGTTACTGTGGTGGGTGTGTAACAGGTGGGGTCAGTCTTGTACTGGGTGTATCAGTGGGTGCAGGTCTTCCCTGTGTTACTGTGGTGGGTGTGTAACAGGTGGGGTCAGTCTTGTACTGGGTGTATCAGTGGGTGCAGGTCTTCCCTGTGTTACTGTGGTGGGTGTGTAACAGGTGGGGTCAGTCTTGTACTGGGTGTATCAGTGGGTGCAGGTCTTCCCTGTGTTACTGTGGTGGGTGTGTAACAGGTGGGGTCAGTCTTGTACTGGGTGTATCAGTGGGTGCAGGTCTTCCCTGTGTTACTGTGGTGGGTGTGTAACAGGTGGGGTCAGTCTTGTACTGGGTGTATCAGTGGGTGCAGGTCTTCCCTGTGTTACTGTGGTGGGTGTGTAACAGGTGGGGTCAGTCTTGTACTGGGTGTATCAGTGGGTGCAGGTCTTCCCTGTGTTACTGTGGTGGGTGTGTAACAGGTGGGGTCAGTCTTGTACTGGGTGTATCAGTGGGTGCAGGTCTTCCCTGTGTTACTGTGGTGGGTGTGTAACAGGTGGGGTCAGTCTTGTACTGGGTGTATCAGTGGGTGCAGGTCTTCCCTGTGTTACTGTGGTGGGTGTGTAACAGGTGGGGTCAGTCTTGTACTGGGTGTATCAGTGGGTGCAGGTCTTCCCTGTGTTACTGTGGTGGGTGTGTAACAGGTGGGGTCAGTCTTGTACTGGGTGTATCAGTGGGTGCAGGTCTTCCCTGTGTTACTGTGGTGGGTGTGTAACAGGTGGGGTCAGTCTTGTACTGGGTGTATCAGTGGGTGCAGGTCTTCCCTGTGTTACTGTGGTGGGTGTGTAACAGGTGGGGTCAGTCTTGTACTGGGTGTATCAGTGGGTGCAGGTCTTCCCTGTGTTACTGTGGTGGGTGTGTAACAGGTGGGGTCAGTCTTGTACTGGGTGTATCAGTGGGTGCAGGTCTTCCCTGTGTTACTGTGGTGGGTGTGTAACAGGTGGGGTCAGTCTTGTACTGGGTGTATCAGTGGGTGCAGGTCTTCCCTGTGTTACTGTGGTGGGTGTGTAACAGGTGGGGTCAGTCTTGTACTGGGTGTATCAGTGGGTGCAGGTCTTCCCTGTGTTACTGTGGTGGGTGTGTAACAGGTGGGGTCAGTCTTGTACTGGGTGTATCAGTGGGTGCAGGTCTTCCCTGTGTTACTGTGGTGGGTGTGTAACAGGTGGGGTCAGTCTTGTACTGGGTGTATCAGTGGGTGCAGGTCTTCCCTGTGTTACTGTGGTGGGTGTGTAACAGGTGGGGTCAGTCTTGTACTGGGTGTATCAGTGGGTGCAGGTCTTCCCTGTGTTACTGTGGTGGGTGTGTAACAGGTGGGGTCAGTCTTGTACTGGGTGTATCAGTGGGTGCAGGTCTTCCCTGTGTTACTGTGGTGGGTGTGTAACAGGTGGGGTCAGTCTTGTACTGGGTGTATCAGTGGGTGCAGGTCTTCCCTGTGTTACTGTGGTGGGTGTGTAACAGGTGGGGTCAGTCTTGTACTGGGTGTATCAGTGGGTGCAGGTCTTCCCTGTGTTACTGTGGTGGGTGTGTAACAGGTGGGGTCAGTCTTGTACTGGGTGTATCAGTGGGTGCAGGTCTTCCCTGTGTTACTGTGGTGGGTGTGTAACAGGTGGGGTCAGTCTTGTACTGGGTGTATCAGTGGGTGCAGGTCTTCCCTGTGTTACTGTGGTGGGTGTGTAACAGGTGGGGTCAGTCTTGTACTGGGTGTATCAGTGGGTGCAGGTCTTCCCTGTGTTACTGTGGTGGGTGTGTAACAGGTGGGGTCAGTCTTGTACTGGGTGTATCAGTGGGTGCAGGTCTTCCCTGTGTTACTGTGGTGGGTGTGTAACAGGTGGGGTCAGTCTTGTACTGGGTGTATCAGTGGGTGCAGGTCTTCCCTGTGTTACTGTGGTGGGTGTGTAACAGGTGGGGTCAGTCTTGTACTGGGTGTATCAGTGGGTGCAGGTCTTCCCTGTGTTACTGTGGTGGGTGTGTAACAGGTGGGGTCAGTCTTGTACTGGGTGTATCAGTGGGTGCAGGTCTTCCCTGTGTTATGTGCTTATAGGTCTCCTTTCTGGTCTGTCTGCCTGCAGTTCCACTATTCGCCACTATGAACTTAGTGCTTGCATGTCTCCTTTCTGGTCCGAGCGCAGGTGGACCAGAAAGGGGACATACAAGTTCTAAATTTATAGTGGCGCATAGTGGTACTGCAGGCAGATGGACCGGAAAGGAGACCTATAAGTACTAAAAAAAAAATGCAGCCTGTCTGTTTTCCCTGCGCGCGGCTCCCGGCTACAGATTTGTTTACTATTACCATAGCAATAGTAAAGAAATCTGTCCAATTAGGTTTCTTTGTGAAGGACCCGTGAAGAACAACACGGGACCTTTCACATTGACACCAGTCCCGTGTCATTAGTCCCGGGTCACTGAAAAAGAGATGTTTCACATCAACATCAAATACCCGGGTTTTTGACCAAAAACCCGGGTATTTAGTGGTGATGTGAAAGGGGTTTGAGAGTGCAGCCTAAGCAGTCATTAGGAGTCAGTGACATCACTGAGAGTGCAGCCTATCCAGGAGTCGGTGACATCACTATAATTACAGCCTATCCAGTCACTAGGAGCCCGTAGCATCACTGATAATGCAGGCTACTTATTCTCTAGTAGAAAATCTTTTATTAATCCTAAGAATAATAATGCCATGGTGATCTGTGTGCTGCATTTATTTGCTGAAAAATGCAATTTTGAAGTTACAAAAAAATACTATATTTTCTTTATGTTTAAGAAACAGGCGGCATGCCCACCCCCCAATGCGATATTCCACGTGGAAAAGTTTCAGTGCGGAATACTTAGGGAAGAAGGTTCCTGCTGGATCCACAAATGTTATTTTTATTAATACCTATCGCACACCCCTACCGTGCCTTTGATCAATTATTGAATGTCAACTAATACAACCAATAACTTTTATTTTACGTGCAAAAGTATAATTCCACCAATAAAAACAAACTAAATATAATAGCAATTTATTCTAACGCGTTTCTGTGTTTGTTTTTCTTAATAGGGACTTACACATTTGCCTTTATCCTAAAGACTGGAAAACAAAACTGCTGTCTGGTGCCTGGCTTAGGATGTCAAGACCCTTTTCTGGCTGGATTCTGAACACGACAAAACAGAGCCTTACCTTGGTCCGCAACGGGAGACGCCTGTACTCACAATGTCTTGTGAAAAGGAACCAAATACGCTCGGGTAAGGCAGTCACACAATCATGGTTGTGCTACCCAGTCCATCGGATGATTATCGCCAAGGATAGATCCTACAGACACGCCGCGGAGGATGTCCCCTTTCAGATGTCACCACAGCAGATTAATTACATTCTGAGAGCCAACGAGCAGTCCTACACGGTACCAGACTTTGATGGCAAAAACCAAAGTACCATCCTGAAATTTGAGAGCAATATACTGGCATCCAACACGCCGTGTGAGGACAGAAGGAGTGTCGCTACATGCTTGCAGACAAAGGGTCACATGTTCGGCATCTTCGACGGCCATGCCGGTTCCGAATGCGCCCAGTCCGTCAGCGAGCGCCTGTTTTACTACATTGCCGTGTCTCTGATGCCCCAGGAAACGCTGGAGGAGATTGAGTTTGCCCGAGAGCACATGAAGCCCGTCCTGCCCATTCTCCAGTGGCACAAGCATAAAAACGATTACCTGTACAGAGAAATAGCGGCTCTGTACGTGGACCACCTGCGGGTGTACTGGCAGCAGCTGATTGATCTGGACAATGAATCCGGAATGAGCGTGGCCGATGCAATGGCCTACGCGTTTCAGAGGCTGGACTCGGATATCTCTTTGGAAGCCCAAGTCCCAACGGAGGACGAGTTTGTCAGGAACCTCACTCTACAAATCGCCTTTTCTGGCGCGACGGCCTGTGTGTCGCATGTAGACGGCATTCACTTGCACGTGGCCAACACCGGGGACTGCCGAGCCATCTTGGGGGTTCAAGAGGATAACGGTTCTTGGTCCGCCGTTCCACTTACTTCTGACCACAATGCCTTCAATGCGTCTGAACTTCAGAGAGTGCGAGCGGAGCACCCAGCTTCCGAGGCGGAGACCGTTGTGACTGATCAGCGGTTGCTTGGCGTTCTAATGCCGTTCCGAGCATTTGGCGATGTTCGGTTTAAATGGAGCGAAGAGCTGCAGAAGAGCGTTTTGCAAAACGCGTGCAACATGGAACCGTTAAACATATACCAGTATTATCCAGCAAACTATCACACTCCGCCATATCTAACCGCTGCCCCCGAGGTCACCTATCACAAACTCAGACCTCAAGACAAGTTCCTGGTTATGGCGTCAGACGGACTTTGGGACATGCTTGAGAACCAGGATGTGGTGCGGCTGGTGGCAGAACACGTCTCTGAGGTCCTTTTACAGCAGCCGCCCGTCTCCGTTGAGAAACGCAGTTTGGGATACATGCAGAATTTGCTTAATAAGCGACGTACAAGGAGGTTTCGATTGCAGGATCAGAACATCGCAACGCACCTGGTCCGCAATGCTATAGGGAGCAACGAGGATGGCGAAGTTGAGTTGGAGAGGCTGTCGGCCATGTTGAGTTTGCCAGACGACGTTTCCAGGATGTATAGAGATGATATCACTGTGACGGTCGTATTCTTTAACTCCAGTGTCATTAAAGAT
The DNA here is from genome assembly GCA_011038615.1 of Limnodynastes dumerilii. Classification (NCBI taxonomy): domain Eukaryota; kingdom Metazoa; phylum Chordata; class Amphibia; order Anura; family Limnodynastidae; genus Limnodynastes; species Limnodynastes dumerilii. The sequence continues at coordinate 779,109 of WWET01000299.1, forward strand.
CACTACAGAGAAACCCAGAGGCAATAGACACAGTCTGTTTTAACGTTTTTAGTTATTTTAATGCTTTATAGAGCTCACACTGTGTAGATCTATTCCTTCCTGTGCTAACAAACTAACTTGTCAGGTGCTGATCATTATATGAATCTCAACTCCTAACACAGAAAAAAAGACTTATTTAATAGAGTGCATTTTATTTTTGGAGTTTTGCACAACTCTGAAATGTGGATTTTGTTTTGTAAAGTCAACTTTTTTTTAGCATCAATAAATATTTATTAATAACGTTACACGGCTAAACTTTTTAAAGGGGCAAAATGAAACAAAACACGATAAGTGTGGGTACAGGACAAAGGGAGGAATGAATTTTGGACAGCTTTTTGTTAATGGCTTTGGGGGTAGAAGACTGACTCCAGACTTCACAATCCCCCTGCCACCAATCATATTCTGGCTATCATTTCCTAGCACTGTAGAACTGGTAGCTGGAGTCTGATTGGCTGTGATTAGATAACGGGGGTGATTCAGAGATGCACTTACACCTTTTTTTTAGGTGCAAGTGTTCAGCTCGGCTAAACCATTTTTCAAAGTAAGGGGTGTTAATTATTTTATTTTTTTGCAAGCAGTAAAATACATGACTTTTACACATAGAACTAAAATACTGCATAGCTTTATGTTTATTCTATAAAATAGAGTTGAGCTAAAAAATTTCACGTCCTAATTTTAATTCTGGTTTTACAATTTAAATCTGCCTCCCCTTGCAATTCAACATGGTATTGCTCAGGTCTACACATTTGCACCTAAAAAAATGTGTGAGTGTAACTTTGAATCAGCTCCAACACCTCCATTTTGTTCTGCCTTGTGTATGGTCAGATGCACATTAAACATACACAAGCCTCTGAAATCTGCTGTCATGTTCTAGGATCACGTTGTAAGTCTGTGTTGGCACATTATGTACCTTGCTCTTGTTTTATGATCTATTTCATCATCTGTATCTGCTGCAACAAGCTTTCAAAGAACACAAAGTTTGGCCCCGTGGATCAGGCTGGGTGGTTATTATACCGAATAGACCTGTGCTAGCAGCTACTATTAATGATATTTTATTTTTAAGATTACAGACCCTCCAACATGACCCATTCCATTAGGTACACTATACTCCGCTCCTGAGCTTCCAATTACAACTGTCACTCACCTGGATTAAAAGAATTAACTGATATTTAAAAAACTATTTGTCTCTTCAACAAAGGCGGTTACCATAGTAAATGACAGTTGGAAACGGAGGAGCAGAGTATTTTGTACCTAATGGAATGGGTCATGTTGGAGGGTATGAGATTACGTTGTGGTACACAGAGGTTTATGCTGGGAGGGAATTCCAGGTGCTGTGCAACTACAGCTCCCAGCATGCTTTAACTGCAAAAGCATAGCTGATACCTGACAAAGCATGCTGGAACTTGCAGTTTCACACCTGGAGAGCCACAGGATGGCCCAGCCAGTGCTTAAGTCTAAGGAGCTGATTTAGAGATGCCGGGAATGAGCACTGAGCGAGCCCAGATAGATGGCCGCACTGCTGCCCACCCGCCTGTTTCCTCATCCGTCTGCTCTTCGCTAGTGGAACGGGGAATTTCTGCCATATTTAAATGAGAAAAGGCCTGTTTTTTTCTCATTTAAATTGGCGCAGTAGTAGTGAAAGGCATCTGCGCTTCCGGGAAAAGCTTTCATCATCTCTGGGGATGGTGTAAGTAATAAGCGCAGGTCGTTTTCAATGAGAAAATTTTAATTTTTTGTAAAAAAAAAAACAAAAAACAAAATACTGATCTTCATATAAGAATTAAACAAATAAATAAATAAAAGCTGTGAATTCAATATTTTGAATTAAAAGATGTAACATTTTTAATGCCAGAATAGCAGCAAAATAACACTACTATGTTCTGACATTGATGCGTCTGATTTAAAAAACAAGAAAAGTGTTTAAATGAGGTGTAAATTTTAATGCAAACTTTAAAAAAAACAAAACTCATTTAAATACTTGCTGTGACGGGGTGGGGGGCGGGGCACGTCAGCCCTTTTTCCCCTACGTCTTCTCCAGCGCTGCGCATTTCTGCGGAAGTGGATAGGACTTCACCACCTGCAGATTCTTCAGCCGTGGAAACCCAGGATCAGCTCATAAATTGAATTTAAATCTAAATTTACTGGCAACTAAGGTGACAGGGGCTTAATAATGGTGCATGAGATATAGATAAAGGAATGTAGAGGATCATTTACCATCAGGGGGAATGAAAAAAAGGAGATAAATGATTCAGTGATGGAACGGGGTCTGCTAGCTTAACTCTAAATTGGAGTTGAAAAATTCAGCTGTCAAATATTTGTGCGCTTGAATGGAAACACAGACAGAATTTCACTTTAAAAAAAGAAAAAGAAAAAACAAAGACTTAAATTAAAATGCTGAATACATTGGTGCTAGTTGTATTGCAATATGGATTCTTCTTTGTTTTTGTTTTTCAGGTGAAGCAATGGTTATTGCTAAACAAATGTTTTTTTGGACCTTGATAAAATGTTTTTTGGGATAAAGGTTAAACTTATAAAAAAAAAAAATATTGCATGTTATCTACTGATTACAACAAACTCCTAACTACCCAGTCTGGCTGTGTGGGGAGTCACTGATAGGAGACAGACCTGCGCTCTGCTTACGTAAGCCACTAGGGGGTGCTGTGTCTTTTTTTTTTTTTACCAACTTACCAGAGTTGATAATAAATGACCTTAATTTTGCCATCATTCCGGAATCTTCTGTTATCTTAATCTAAGATTGGGGAATTATACGGTCACGACTCTCTCTGATGTATCCTACATTTAGCAGTTGAGAGGTGAAAATTCATGGTAAAATTCTTAATGCTTTATAATGGAATAAAAGTGGAACTAAGTCTAAGAGGTAGATTTAATAAATCTTTAGTAATGGGAGTGTTACAGGTTTGCTCATAACAACCAATCAGATGAAGGCTTCATTGTTATTAACACTTAATTATATAATGCCACAAGTTGCAGCACTTTACAGAGAGCATTGGACAGTCACATCAGTCCCTGGCACTATTGGAGCTACACATAGGCCTATCTACAATGGGTGCAGGGTGTGTAGTGCACATGGGCCCCTCAGAACAAGGGGCCCTGTGGAATTGATCCTGCACCCAGGGTTGGCAGAGGAAGGGGGCCCATTCGGTATCTATATCTTCCCTCTAAGATCTTCCGGAGCGAAGAAATAGATGCTGAATGGGCTTCCCTTTCCCGTACAGAGAAACTGTCCTGAGTCATGGGCTGAAAAAGGGCGTGGCTTAAAGCATGGTTGCCTATTTTTGAAAAGTCATTTCAGGGAGAAAAGTAAAAAGCATAGGGGCGGTCCCTGTGTTGCCGGGGGCGTTCCCTGCGTCGCCGGGGGTGGTCCCTATGTCGCCAGGGGTGGTCCCTACACCGCTGGGGGGCGGTCCCTGAGTTGCCAGGGTTTGTGCATGGGTGTTCTGCAAAGTATCAGCCCCCCCTCTTTCATCACGTGCCTCCAGCCCCCCTTCAGTATCTCCCATCATGTGCCTCCAACCCCCCCTCAGTATTCCCCATCATGTGCCTTCAGCCCCCCCTCAGTATTCTCCACCATGTTTCTCCAGTCTCTCTCTTTTTTACTTACCTTTGTGTCCCGCTTTCCTTCCTCCTCTGCGGCGCTCTTCTGACTTCTCACTTGCCGACTTTCCTAGCTCTGCAATGGCTGGCGTCTTCTGGCAGGCACATCGTGAACAGCGCGTCGGTGATGTCATCCGGCGCATACGCAAAGCACTTTAAGGGAGAGGTGAATTCTAG
>WWET01000299.1:799218-810878 GCA_011038615.1 Limnodynastes dumerilii
AGCCTACATGTGTTATAATAATATTAATAATTAACTATAATAAATAGATAAATAAATAAATTTGCAGCTAAGATGAGGTTGTTATTGGTGTGGGGAGGGGCAATATATACCATAAAATTGCCTGCTCAAGACATTATAGGAAAATAATTCCCCTTCCTCTTCTAATGTACAGAGTTCTTCATGGTCTCGTGATCAGGTGATCCTGTACAAGTGGCAGCTAGAACATAAAACCCTCATTTATATGGAAATGTGATGATTTCTTGGGAAACCTGCTGACGCTAATTACATCTCAAAGCGCAGCAGAGGCGCGTTTTGTGAGGAAAGGCTATTTATTCTCCGGTTATGGCAGATGTAAGGTCCTGTCAGGATATTAAACCCCGGCTTTACCCTGACGGTGTCATTTTATGTTACGATGGTTGGCTTGAATAATGATGGCTATTAGCTACCCAGAGATTGAGAGTAAAGACAAGAGGTGGAAATGTAGTCCTTTAGAACTGCAAGGAAGGCAGATTTAAATGGTGAAAACAGAATTAAAGTAGTGAGGTAAAATCAAGTTGTTGTTTTTTTAGGTAACCCTGATTTACATAGATTTCGGTATGGGGGTGGGGCTTAATGATACAATTTATGCAAATCACATTATTATGCCCCACCCCCTGTCAATCACTACTATAATCTCTAGTGTTCCCAGGGTGGGTGGGGCTTGATTACATCATCAAGTCATGCGGGAGATGTGCTTGCCCAAATTTCAGGAGTCTCCCGGGTATTCCAACACTGACATAAAGCTATGCAGTATGTAGGGTCTATGTGCAAAAAGCAAAGTAATTTTTCTGCATACAAAAATATTAAAATCATGGTTTCCAAATTGCAAATAAATATCAGGGAGATTGTGCTAAAAATTTTTTATTATTTAGAGAAAAGCTAAAAGTAAGGGACACTGCAGCTGTTTAACAAGAGACCAAAGTGTATTTTTTTTTTTACTTCTGTCTCTATTATTGAAGTCATGGTGTCTTTGATAATGGCCAGTCTTTGATTACATCTTGGGCAAGAATATGGCCACCACCATAGGCCTCATTGCAGGAAAATAGGACACAATTTCTAAATTCTCTCATCATATTGCAATGACTTCTGGAAAGATTACCAAACATTTCAGTGAGTCAGGGAGATCACCCGCTCCTCGGTAAATCACCCACTCTTTAAGATGATCACCCACTCTTCAGCGAGTCAGGGATATCACCCACTGTTCAGGAAGTCAGGGAAATCACACATGGAATCTCCCTGATATTCAGGGAGTTGGCAACAATGATTAAAACTCACCCTAAAAATGTAATGACACGGTATAAATAAGAGCACATTACATATTGCATTTATTTATACAACCTCTCCATCTGGGCTTCCTCTTTCCAAATATAACTCTATTCAAGCGGTGACTTTCACCAGACCTCAATTTACCTCTGACAAATCTATAGCTATAAAAATAGATAGACCTCCTTCAGCAATTCACAGTCTGGCTATATTGTCCGATAGATACATTCACTAAAACGACTAAAGAGGAGAAATGTGTTACCCATGGCAACCACTCCAATTCTAGCTTTCATTTTATAAAATGATTTACATAAATGAAAGTCAGGATATGATTGGTTACTGACAATGGGCTGGATCCAGACCTTGTTAAGTGCATGAACTTAGTTACTCCTGGGCTAAACCATGCTGATTAAAGGGGAGTCATATTTCATCTTTTGCAAAGAGTATTAGAGATAAGAGGTGATGTTTCCTATCCCAAGTCTAAATAACAGTGTGATAGTAACGCCGTTCAGTTCCAATAATACAGGCAATACAGCCACTAGACCCACTGTAAACCCGGGATTTGGGACTCAATGGAACGGATTCAGCGATTGACGATAAGAGGGAAACAGGAGGAAAGTTACACTTGGGCAAAACCATGTTGAATTTCAGGGGAAATCAAATTTATTTTATTCTTTGTATGCATTGAGAATACTTTGCTTTTGTTTATTGCACACAGATACTGACCAGCTTTACTATCACACTGTTATTTAGACATTGGCTGGGATACATCATCTATTAATTCTCATACTGATTGCAACATATAAATTTGCCTCCCAGTGAAATTCAACATGTTTTTTGCCCAGGTGCAAATTTCAAAATGGGATCCAGCCCAATGTTAATAATAGGACAGGCATATAACAGATAGGAAGCCCGGTCATTATTCCCAGAAAAGAGACAGCCACACGGACAAGAAGCGGGAACAAGGCTATAAAACAAATTACAAGAAGCAGATTGACCTGCAAATGTTCAGGAAGTAGAGGGTAAAAATAAACCCAGGCTTAGGACTATTTGGGGATGGTCTGTGAAAGATGCGGTATAAACTTATTTCAAGGTGTAAGAAGCTGCAGTCTGGTGCTCAGAAAATTAAGTTATTCAATTTATTTATTTTATATATAATGGATTAATTTATTTAATTTAGCAAAAACAGAAAGCATGCATGGTCCAAAAATAAAATGTGTAGTGTTAAGGAGAGGTACCATATAAATACCCTAGGGAGGGGTAAATAAAGTGCATTGGAATGCAGGGAGTCAGTCACTGGAATAAGTCCAATGATGGCAGTTGCAGGGTGCAGAAGTGACTATATTACCTAGGCACCTGTCACGCGTGGGACAAGTCACAGCAGAGATGTGTCACATAGATCTATAGAAAGGGACTGTCCTGTCACCCTGTTATTTGTATGACTTCCAGTTTCTACATTTGTCCCAGCAGTAACCCAATATAGACTCACGTCAGCGCCTGTAACAGAGTCAGGTTACCCAGCAGCCTGGCGCACCATGCCCAGCAGCACACTTCCAGTTATTATAACCTCTGCCTGCTGGAATTTCCCTGTGCTAACTGTCACATGGCATGAGTCACGCTGCCAGCCACTGCCACATTCATCAAGTACCTCTACCACAAACACAATAATAGGGATTAATGCCACCAACAATGCATCCATATTAGATTGATCATTCATGTATAAGGTGTGCAGCACCATAGAGATAACATACAACACAAATCAACTACAGTGCTAGATCAATGCAGTAAATCTAGAAAATCAATGCTTAATTCATGTGCAGGGATGTAAATACATGGAGCTGGGAGCTATAGGATGCATTCCTCAATATAAAGACACAGGCAATCAGCAATTCAGCACAAGGCATGGATGATGTAGTGCGTTGATCTATTGCATTTACATGCAGCTTTCCTCCATTTTGCACGGATGGCAGGGTGTGCACATGCCAGCTGGCTAGCAGATGTGCTCAGGGTCCTGCAATGCCAATCCTCTTGTGCCACCACCAGCCAGCCAGCCAGCCTGTAGAGACAGGAGGGACTGAGTAAGCGGGCAGCCTGTGACGTCACGCCCAGGACTGATATGGAAGTGGGCAGGATTCAGGGCTCCCATAAGCTGGGCAGGCTGTGATGTCAGAGAGAGTGCTAGCCCCCCAGTCATACATAAGGAGGCTGGCTGCAAGCCTAAGCAGCACAGAGGAAACTCCAGGGACAGAGTGAGACATTGCCACAGCTTAAAGGACAAGTGTTCTGACCATTACCTACTGCAAGCCCTGGACTTTATTTATCCTGGGAGCATAGAGGTCATCTAAAAACTTCCAGAAAGTAAGTTCCCCTTTCATTAAACCTTAAATAAATATGTTTCTTTGGCTACTTAAAATCACTGGTAACTGACCCTATACTGTATAATTACAGTACTAATCATTGCAAGATTATCTTATTATTATTATTATTACTGCAACATACTATCAAGAGGAGCTGAAACTACTATTACAATATATTATAATGCTACAATATATGCTTTAGTCCTGCTGGGCTTATTGGACACCACATGCAATTACAATAATGAGTTTTCCTTTCATTCTCTTTATTCTGTATAATCTGAGCTGTGTGCATTTCATAGCGTTTATATCCATTGTCTTCACTAGTTCATATTAACAAGGACGTTATTTAGCAAATACTTTGTCCCTATGCTGATCTGAAGAAAAATATATATTTATGAATATAATACAATAATTAAATGACATGTATACTGATATGTGTATTATATTTATATTGTATTTTGTACCAATAAAAAAAAAAAACGGCTAACTAATAATATTTAAAAGGCTGTAAAGCAGTTTTCTGCAGGGGATTCCCTGTAATGTCTGGCAGTCAATGGTTAAAACTGATCCACCCTTTAAAGCCCAGGCGCGGCATCCGTCTTGCCCTGGTTACTCCGGGTGGTTAATATTTTACAGGGGAATAATGTATTGGACGGCATGATTCATTCATGAGCTTGAATTTGATCTATGAGCGGTAATGGTGCTTTTGAAAGAGCATTGGGCATGTAAATTAGCGTCACATAATAACGGTGGAATGACGCTGATGAGAGACGGCGGACGCACCGCACAAGTTTCATTCAGTTTTACCGAGTTATTGCAGGAAATCTGATTTGCATCTAAAAATATTCCAGAATGAAAATAGATTATAATGATTTACAGGTGCACAAATATACATATACAGTACTGTACTAAGACAGCTATCTATCTATCTATCTATCTATCTATCTATCTATCTATCTATCTATCTATCTATCTATCTCATATCTATCTATCTGTCTATCTCATTGGTGTAGGGGAGATGCACAGTAGATAATATCTCTCCAGCTGAGGTCCGGGAATTAATGGCTTCTCCGTTCCCCTCTTTCTCTGCAGACATGACTCTGAACCGCAGCGACCGGATTAAGAGCCTGGAGAAGAGGAGAGGGAGCATGCCTTTTGCCGTCCACCAGCAGCTTCACCGAAGGAGCATGCCTGCGGATGATAAGGAGCTGCACGGCAGCTCTCCAGCCGCTGACCTCTCCAAGCTGCTCCGCTGCCCCTCCTACAACCCGAACGATGAGCACCGCGAGAGCTGGGCCTCCGATTCCTCCGACTCCGTCATCTCCTCCGGAAGTGACTCCGAGGATCACCTATTTAAAGTCATCCTGCTGGGAGAACACGGAGTGGGGAAGTCCAGCCTGGCCAGGATCTTCGGGGGCGTGGAAGACTTGCAAGACGTAGAGGAAGCGGGTAAGAAGACTGGATAATGACCATGATTATTATTATGTCTCTAACGAATGACTGGATGGATGAATAGAATCTAAATGTTGCACTAGCACATAGCGGTTATATATTGTCCATTCCGAAGCCTTATAACGTCTCTGTTTTTATTCTAGGAAATACATACGACCGCTCACTGGTGGTTGACGGAGAAGAAGCGAGTCTCCTTGTGTTTGACATTTGGGAGCAGGTATGTGATGTCACTCTCCTATGTCCTATGTAAACCTAATAAAATTCTATGAAAAAAATATATTATCTGTGCTGAATCTTGCCTAAAACGCAAAAAAACTGCAGGTGGTTGAGAAAAACAAAAGTAATATATTCAACAATAAAAAAAAATGTAAAAAAAAACCCCAATCAATTAACAAAATCACCATAAAAATATATACATGAGTAACACAATACCACCTAATTACTATAAATCATATTGCACATATAATAGTCTTATTGCACAGTGAATGAGGGAACCCTGCAGACTGTGACCCTCTCATTCAATGTGCAATAAGACTAATATATGTACAATAAACTTTATAGTACTTAGGTGTTATTGTGTTACTCGTGTATATGTTTTTATGGTGATTTTGTTACTTGATTGTTTTTTTTTTAACAATTTATTTTTATAGTTTGATAAATTGCTTTGTGTTTCCCAACCACCTGCAGTTTTTGGAGTTTTAGACAAACTTCAGTGTGGCCAATATTATCTTTTTCTTATTTTTGGAGTACTGCACACAGTCATTAGCCTGCGAGATATTGCCCTGCTCATAAAAATAGCATTATTATCATAAATCTTTTTAATTTCAATATAGATCATCACTCTATAGATAGCGCTCATCATTTTAGCTTCCTTTTCCTAATAAAATGCTAGGACATGTTCTTGCTTTTGTTTTTTAATGGCTTCCGGAGCCTGCTTATATAAACCCCCGCTGGCGCTGTGTTCAGGGCTCCGGTCCATAGACCTGAAATTGCGCAGCGGCTTCTAATATCCTTAGAATTTGAGGGTCCTCATTATTCCCTTTCCATATGTGTCTGCAATATAACTGAGTGCATGCAGCTCTGATTACATTACCATGAGGACTAAGTGACGGACGGATGTAAATTGTCTCCGCGGTGCTAGAATTGAACGTTCTCTCCTGATTGTGTTTCCAGGACGACACTCACTGGCTCCACAATCAGTGCATGAAGATGGGTGATGCCTACGTCATTGTGTACTCCGTGACGGACAAAGCAAGTTTCGAGAAGGCGTCTGAGCTCAGAATCCAGCTGCGGAGGGCGCGCCAGACCGAAGACATCCCCATTATCCTAGTAGGAAACAAGAGCGACCTGGTGCGATCGCGAGAGGTCTCCGTAGAAGGTGAGCAGCGGTTAAAGATAGACCGTAATCCTTGGCATAAATTTGAGAGTGCGGCTGTGTCTGTTTACTAGCCGTCACATTAAATATATCTGATTTTCCCTTTATAATCTGTCGTTTGCAGACAGAGGATTAGTTTCTAATCCGTAGTCTCTTAAAGGAAACCCCTCATCCAAATATTAGGAATAGCAACAAAAAAATTATAATAATAATACTAAATACAAAATCACTATAACAAAATTGTCAGAAGAGTCTCTGGAATGAATCAACGCTTTCGATAAGTGATTGTGTGACTGGTTATATCATTTATACTACAACAGTAATACACAAATGCAAAAACAGGACTGGTCTCGATGGAAATGTATTTCCTGTCCTTTCAGCTTAAGCTTAATTCATTTAGTAAATGGCATCCAAATATTTTGGCATGCTGTTAGATAAGGTTGGGGTGGGGATGGGGGGAGGCATGGCAAATACTTATCGTGTACAAAAGCAATGAACATTTCAAGGGCCAGATTTACTAAGCTGCGTGTTTGGAAAAGTGGAGATGTTGCCAACAGCAACCAATCAGATTTTAGCTGACATTCTCTAGTATGTAAAAAAAAGAAAATGTGAGCTAGAATCTGATTGGTTGCTATAGGCAACATCTCCACTTTTCCTTGGACTCCATCTTCTCTCTGTATGTATTTAAGGATAACAGATGTTCTAACCCATTGAGAAGTAGAGAAGGGGAGGTAAAAACGACAGCTGGGAAATTTAAACTAGCTTGAGATAAACGTAAGAACATTTTGGACCCGATTCAATTGTCCGCCAATTGTCTGCAAATTCACCTCGTGAATTTTATCTCGCATCTCTTCAAATTTTTCTCACCTTAATAGACGGGAATAGGCGCACTTTGCGCTTCTTCCCGTATTCGCAGTCAATTGAATCGGGCCCTTTAAGTCTTGAAAAAAAGAAAACGTAAAGAAGGATTAAATAAGATGTACGGTAATCATGGGTTTAAACAAAGTAAAAAAAAATATTGGGTAGATTAGAGGGGGTTTAGTGGATTTTGTTGGACAAGGATGAAATAGAGATAGGGATGGGGGCTGGGCTGCCTCAGTCGGGCCTCATACATGGAGGCGGGGCCTGACTCTGGATGGGCAGGACTAGGCGGATCCAGGTGGGAGGGACTACTGCCTGATAGCTGTCAGATGCTGACAGCTTAAAACAGTGCTTGGCTCTGAGCTCTACAGCACTATACATACACCAATCATATGTGGAGGGCCTCTGACAGGTGGCTTACAGTGTAGGGGGAGCAGCCCCATAGCATCCACACCCCTTTTACCCCCTGTGGTTACACCCCTACATTAAGTTAGATTATAACCTATCATTGATAGATGCAGTAATCTATCAATTACGTTAATTTACCGGTCACAGTATCTATAATTCCATATACTTAACCCATATCATCTCCTCTTTTAGAGGGCCGTGCCTGTGCCGTGGTGTTCGACTGCAAATTCATCGAGACCTCGGCCTCTCTCCACCACAACGTCAAGGACCTCTTCGAAGGCATCGTCCGCCAGATCCGACTTCGCAAAGACAGCAAAGAGGACAACGCCCGGAGGATGGCAAGCAACAAACGGCGGGAGAGCATAGGCAAGAAAGCCAAGAGGTTCCTGGGGAAGATCGTGGCCAAAAACAATAAAAAAATGGCGTTCAAGCAGAAGTCAAAATCCTGCCACGACTTATCGGTCCTCTGAGAGGCGTTGAGGAGGCTGTTTATTACCTGGAGGATCTACTTGACTATTTCCCGTGAAATGGCGCGGTCTATGGCGATAGATGACTACAGATCTAGGACTCAGATTTTCGTTTCTAATTATTGCCTTAATAAGCAGGACTGGAGAGCTGCCTCGTGATTCCCGCTCTGCAGTGTTGGCGTCTGAGGTTATTGCGCATGGACTTATTAGCGGCAAGCTTTTCGTGCCTCCTGAAACGCTCTGCATCTGACGGAACCTGGTTTGCTCGGAGCTAGAATTAAAAACAAGCGTCATCATCTTTTGTGTTGAAACTTGATATTTTTGTACGCAGGTTCGTACACCTCTCTGTACCTTTAATTTCTTACAAGTTCCTTGTTTGTGAATTCACGTTGGCGCAGAGACGTCTGTATTGACATGTTGACTGCTAACATTTTTCGAACTGTATTGCACTTAATGAAATATTATCAAATGGATTTCATATTTGTTTACATGCAAAAAATTTTTTAAATAAACTATTTACTGATATAAAAACCTTTTGTATGTTGTAGCCAGTATGATTTTGGTCAATGAGATGACTTTTCCTGATTAGGAGGTATCAGATGAAGGGCTGCGGTATCAGATAATTGAATTTCTTTAATGACTGTTGATATCTGATAAAGCAGCTGTACTTGGAAATGTTGGGACAGACCTGACGGCTAACACATGGGGCCATATTTACTAAGCTGTGGCTTTGGAAAAGTGGAGATGTTGCCTATAGCAACCAATCAGATTCTAGATCACTTTCTTTTTACATACTAGAGAATGTCATCTAAAATCTGATTGGTTGCTATAGGCAACATCTCTACTTTTCCAAACCTGCAGCTTAGTAACTTTGGCCTGGGATGTCTGAACTATTGCCAGCAGTTAATATGCTAGATACACATTGGTTGTGAAGATAATTCCTATTATACTACAGATAAGAACACAATGTTTCATGCAACTATAAATAAAGCGTTGACCTAGCATTGACATTCTCTGGTATGTAATAAGAAAGTGAGAGTTAGAATCTCACTGGTTGCTATAGGCAACATCTCCAAATGTCCTTTTCCCGCCGTTTAGTAAATCTAGCCTCAGCTGCTGTAACACTACAACTCCCAGCATGCTTTAACTGCTAAGGCATAGCTGAGACCTGGCAACGCATGATGGGGCTTGTAGTTTCACAACACCTGGAGGGCCACAGGTTACATCTGCTTTGCAAAATGGCCATTCTATAGTATATACAATGGCTGTTCCCATACTGTAATAATCTCAGTCATCACAGCCAACCAATACAACAGCAATCCAGATACAATACAATAATCCAGTTGCGTTATTACATAAAACTCCTCTCCAGTCTGCCCAGTTGTTTATTCAAATTATACTGACCCTAGAACTTATTTGACCCTCGATTTAGTTTGAGATTTAGGATATTCTTATATTTACCCAAGCATGTTTACACTGTTCTACTGTGCTACCTCTACCCCCTCAGAGGGGAGGTTATTCCACTTATCTATCACCCTTTTCAGTGATTTATCTTCACATTTCATCTAAACCCACCACCCTCCAATTTATACACATGTCCTCGTGTTCTATTACACCTCTGCCTTTGAAGAATGCCCCCTCCTCTACCTTGATATATGTGAAATCTTCTATCCTATCTCCATGGCCCTTCTCTGCTCCAAGCTATACCTGATTACTTGCTCTAGTCTTTGCTGGTATGCTGTGTGACACAGGCCATACAATATTTCAGTTGCTCTTCTTTGTACTAATGTATTTATGTAAAGATATCGGAATAGATTCAGCTGCTGGTCATATTGGGATCCATAACATCCAGAGAATGGTTTTTCTTTCCCCGAGCACTCTCCGACAGCCCCGAGGACACCCTCCAGGGGGAGTGGTTGGGGATGTAGATCATGCAGGTATTAGATTTGCGCTATGGACGCAGTCCATCAGGATGATCTTCATAATATGCGCCACTTGTGTCACTTTTTACTGTTACAAAATTATCCGTTTGCCCTTTAGAGGCAAAGGACGACAAATAACCTGCTCATTTTTAAATGCTGCTCTGTCCTGTACCTGGATGACCCTTTAGGCCATGGCTCCTAAATAGATAGGTCAAAGGGACGTTTTAAATTGCAGAATGGAAATTCAATGAAACCTCGGGTGTGAATGAAGGTGTTGTGGTAGCTCTAGGGTTAATTTTGAGAAAGCCGCCCAACACACAGAGCGTGGATCAGCGACCACAGCCGGTTAAGCCCTCTGAACGGAAAGAAACTGGCAGCAGACCCATCTAAGCAGGCAGTTATTCCAGCTGAAGAGGGGAATCCCTTTGCTTCCATTAAAATGTCAGCTAAATATGGACAGGATATATATAAATAAAGCATGTCTGGCTGGAGCTCCGGCCCTGGTGTATCAGCACTGGAGAGTCAGGGGAGGGAGGCCCAGATCGCAGAGAATACATGGGCAAGATTTACTAAGCTGTGGGTTTGGAAAAGTGCAAATGTTGCCTATAGCAACCAATCAGATTCTAGCTCTCACTTTCTTTTTACATACTAGAGAATGTCAGCTAGAATCTGACTGGTTGCTATGGGCAACATCTCCACTTTTCCAAAGCTTAGTAAATCTGGCCCCTTGTGTTAATTTCTAACGTTCTAATAAAGTGCTTCTCAACTTTTGTTTTGGTGAGTACCAGTTACCCCCTACGGAATCATGTCAAGTACTGTGCCATATCATGTAGACAGAGACCCACAACCCATAAATACAGACCCTCCAACATGACCCATTCCATTAGGTACAATATACTCTGCTTTTCAGTTTCCAACTGTCAGTTGCTATGGTAACCACCTTTGTTGAAGAGACAAATAGTTTTTTAAAAATCAGTTAATTCATTGAAATTAGGTGAGTGACAGTTGGAAGCTCCGGAGCGGTTTAATTGTACCTAATGGAATGGGTCATGTTGGAGGGTCTGTAAATGTATTTTCAGGGTTTTTGTTGTTCTTTACATATTTTATCAGTGATTTTAAGGTTCGTTTTCTGCATATGTCATTTAGCACCAAAATATTTTATTAATTATGTCCTCGGCCTCCTTACAAGCTTGCCCAGTGTCCCTGAGTACCACCAGTGGTCCGAGTACCAGTGGTATTACTATCACTGAATGGGAACCCCCACTCTGATAGATTCATTGTTTCTTTTACTAATGAGACGAAGATCTGATCCTGAATTACTGCATGTTCTCATTTTCAGCAGACATTTGGTGCAAATATCTACCCAACGCAAGGGCGTAACTATAGGGAGTGCAAAGGGGAGCAGTCGCTTCATGGCCCGGAGGAGAGGGGCCAGTGGCAACCGCTCCATCCACACTGTAAGCAAACTATCAGAGGCTCGGCCCTCCATATATGAGTGTATGTATGTATAGCTCCA
>WWET01000300.1:24098-35750 GCA_011038615.1 Limnodynastes dumerilii
CTAATCTAAATACCCCCCCTCCCACTTCTGCCTATAAACGCCCCGATGTGGCATAATGCCGCCTCTTTCTACGGTTATCAATGCGTGCGGTCTGTAAAGACTGCACCTACGCTATCTACGTGCCGATTGGCTACGTAGATAGCGTAAATTTCCTACTACACATGCGCAGTAATTTTGGCCACTTATCCGCAGCTTCTTAAGTGTGAATCAGGTCCTTAGTTACTTGCATCTGCCCAGATGTTCCAACACAGGGGACATACGCAAATGACTTGGATCCAGGCCGGTGACAGGAAGGGGACGGTGTATGATATTTGTTTTAGTATTGGAGCCTATAAAGAAAGATTTGCAGATATAATCACTCTACTAGTTCAGTAGACTAACAGTTAAGAATTAGAAATACTGTAGACAAGAGAAGATGCTTGGCTGGCATTAGGAGAGTTTTCCCTGGGGGTAATGTTGTTTCCATCGGATGATGTATGAGCATAAGACCATCTTCAAGGTCTTCTGCGATGTTTGAGGAAAGGTCTTACATTATTAAAGGTCAATCAGGAAAACAAACAAAATGTTGTTACAGCGGTTACTATCAGCTACAGCTGTCATTTAAATTTAAGACTGCGCTAGATCAATGTGATATAATTAACGGTTAGACATGTAGATTCCTGGCATAATAATAATATGTGGCAGAATATAATGTCATCTGCCAAATTTTACACTCGACTCGAGTGCCGCCACTAACTTCTCTTCTAATCAATCATTATCATTATCAAAAGAAGTCAGAACTTCTGTAGCTATAGACGGTCATCTTATAGGAGATACATGGATACAATAAATATATTATACAAAGGTAACAGCCGGTCCTGAATACAATTGTGCATAAAAACACTGACTTGGATAGACATGGGCTCGCAATCATAGCTAGTACAAAGGGACGAAGGAAGTAGACATTGCGGACATGAGGGTCGAAAATGGATTAATGTATAGAAAAAGATCATTTAAAGGTTGAAGGAGAGTTTGTAGAATGAGGGAAGGAGTTCCTTAAGTTTCACAGCTAGGGAGCAGCTCAAGAGGAGTCTTAAAGATGTTTGGTATATGGGAAATCAGGTGATTTTCTGGCACTGCACATATGTGTAACGGATCTCCTTGCATATGGGACTGAGTTCCGTACGCTAGGAGATCCATTTGATGGGGTCTCACTTCAGATCCGCGTGCATAATCCCCATAAGTGAGCCGGGGATAGGCATGCAGATGAAGGTGAATGGTCAACGGTAGGCACTTGTGCACGGATATGCGTTCGGACAGCGCAAATGTGATTCATTTATCAATATGGAGCAAATGAAAGGAAATACATAGCGGAGCAGTAGGAGAGAAAGGTTCCTCTAGCTGAAGGATTTGGGTGAGCGGAAGGCCAATAAGGAGGTTACAGTGGTCAAGGCAGAAAATAGTGAACCAATGACCAGAACTTCAGTTACCTTATGAGTGAGGAATTATATTGGGCATGTTGCCGAGAAGGAGATGGCAATACTGCAAGAATGACTTCAATTTTGGAAAACCCTAAAGTTAGATAATGTTAACTACAGTCAATCACTTAAACATGTGATACTTTGCTTGTGCAATGAGAACTGGGAATTCATCCACTTGTGAGATGACAATCTGCTTAGTGCCAGGACTCATCACATTACTCGTGGAGCATCTGTCATGACACGTGTGATGCCATGACATTAATATTGTGCCGGCTGGTGGCCTGAACAGTAAATATTTACCTGCAGACCCTAATAGTGTTTGTAGCAGTTGTCCTCTTTTCCTCCTAGTTTATAAGGTGCCAAAATACAATTGCAATGGTGTAACTACCATAGGAGCAGAGGTCAGATGCTATGGGGCCCATAGTTGCTTGCCAAAGCCCCTTATATAGGGAACTATTTATTACAACGCTTAAGGTCTTAATACGTTTTTGCCATTGAGCCCTGAAGTTTGGTATCAGCAGTGCTCTGACACTTTATCAGGATCGACAAGTGCTGCACTGACAACATTCTTCTTTCCTGGGGTTAGTGATGTTCGCTTTGGCCACTGCTTCTGAACGTGATGGTTTCTCCATTCTCTGCTGTCCCACTCACACATAAAACAGCAATACTTTGTCAAATTGAGTTGTAGTCCCAGCAAGAGAGAAATTACATTTAAGTCACTGCAGACTTGTCATTTGCATCACCAGCACTCTCTACTGAAATCTAGCAACTGCACACGCTAATAAATAACTATGCCCATTGAAGAATCATTCCACATTTCACTGTGCATTCCACTGCCATGGGCAAAATATACATACTATATACCCGGTAAGAACACGAGGCCAGATCCAGAGCTACATACGCTAGCGTATTTATGCTAGCCGGCTACGTAAAAACACTGTTTTGTATGTACTGCACATGCGCGGCAGATGTTACGTTACATAACTCTGAATGCACGTGCCAGCCACGTATCAACAGCGTAACTACGAACGAAGGAACGTGGGTCTGGATCTGGCCGATGCTTACTGGGTTTACCACTTTCTTTAGATCATCACATTAAAATTCCAGATAGCCACATAGCCGTCAAGAAAGTACAACTTGCATTTGCTTATTTACCGATTATATGAATGAATGATTAATGAAATCATTAATTATTGGCTTATGTGTCTCCAGGAGTCCTCGTTCTTCTCGCCATGATCCTGTGCGCTATTAATATGGAGGTCAATAAAATGCCGAAGGAACTGGTGAAAGCTTTGGATACAACCAATGACGTGTTTGGGAACAGCCAGAACACATATGGATACTCATTCTGGCTGCTAATCCTCAGTCTATTCCTTAACGCTGCCACAATAGCCATCATTTACTATTACCAACATGCGAGATACAGCGAACAAAAGCAACAGGAAAGACCCATGGAAGCAGCAAGCAAAGATGTGATCTTATTCTAAGGCTCCGTGCAGAGGACGTGACTTATTATTTGATTTGCTTTTAATGTGTGTCTCACCAGCCACTTGCAGTAAACCAGCAGGGACTTCTGGAGAAGATTGTTTTTAGCAAATAAAAGCTGCTTTATTGTTCGTTTAAACCACTAATATCCCATAATTATTAGTTCTTGTAGGTTGGAGAGACTCCCTATGTATGTATATATGAGTGTAACCCTCTGTGTCTCTCTTTATATAAAATGATCACCTTAGTAAATGTCTGAGATATAATGTACTCAATCTTGCTGCTCTAATAGTCTGGGGGCACCTTGTAGCCACTGAGATGTAATGGAACGATGACATAATGGGGGTAAGAATGGGCCTATTTCTAAAGAGGCAAAACAATCGAATCCCGGAACGCCAAACACGGTGCTCCAAATGGCAAGTAACAAATCTAACTCTAACCCTTTCCTTAATCCTTATCCTAACCTTCCCCTTCTATGACCCACAGCCATCCGTTCCCCACAGCCTGACCCTAACCCTTCCTTCTCCACAGCCTTACTTTACTTTAACCCTCCCTTCCCCACAGCTTAACCCTAAGATTCTCCTCCCTGTAGCCTAAGCCTAAAACTTGCTAATATTGCGAAAGGCTGCCTATTTTAAATAGAGACAGACGAAAATAATTTTTCGACTGTCTCTGCTTCTAAAAAACAGCTTTCACATCAGTGACCCCCACCACGTCTATTGCCAACAAATCTATTTCCAAATTATGTTTTTGGGATTTTTTTTTTGTCTCTTCATTGTTTTTTTTTTTGTTTAGTTTTGTTACTTATGAAATGCCTACTAGGCGTTTACAATCTCTGTTCCGAAACTCTCATTTCCGAAAAAGGGACATCCGAAAGTTCCTTTTCAGATGTCCCTTTTTCGAAAAGTTTCCAATTGACACTTTTATTCATGAATGGGTTCGGCATATGTCACCCATTCACTTTCGCACTCACCGATATCCCTCCACTGTCTGCGATATCCCTCCACCGCTGCTATCGCTGGACCTGGAAAAGATAAGTCAATTATTTGTGCAACTTAGGGTTAGGGTCAGGCTGCAGGGGAGGGACTGCTGGGTCAGGCTGCAGGGGAGGCAGGGTTAGGGTCAAGCTGTGGTAGATTGAGGGTTAGGGTCAGGCTGCAGGGGAGGGAGGGTCAGGGTACCAGGAAAGGAGGGTCAGGGTAGTGAAAGGGGAGGGTTAGGGTTAGAATTAGGAAAGGGACTATTTTTACTTACCATTTCGGCGATCGGAGCTATCGGTGCTCCGTGGATCGATCGCAATGCCTGCACGAGGGATATGCAATCGAAATCCCAGCCAGATCGCAACTGGCTGGGAGGAATCAGATTTTTCGCCATTCAGATTTTCGTTACGGGGACCCACACCCTTACTAAAAACTCAGTACCTCCCAATGTTGGATGTCTATGGAGATGCTACTCATATTGGCGGTATTGCCATTCAATAATTTGGGCACAGTCCCATCATGGGTGAATATGGCCATACTCTCAAGCCAATAAATAGCACTATCTCCAGAGCCGTAGTGAACAGGATGTAACCAAGCATTCTGGCCCTGGAGAGTCCTGTCTACATTTTAACAGTTCATAAACTGCTATAAGACACAGAGGACCTGATCCAGACCTATGGTCGGCTGCATTTTTACGATGGTCGTAAGCGTAAAAACGTCCATTTGTACTTACTGCGCATGCGCGGGGCAGAGTTACGCTCAGAAATTCTGAGCGTAGGGGCCGTGAGCGTACCAGTTTCGTAACAATGCTTAAGGGGGCGTGTCTGTCATACGAATTCCGTAAATACGCACGAGGGCGGGGTGAGGCGTTTAAATCGTACAGAATGGGCGTGTTAAGCGTTGTAACTACACAATGAGCTTACGGACGCCCGCGGTTACGATCAGAAAAGTTAGGGTAGGGATTGCTCGGCGTGAGGGGAGTGCATCGGAGGTACGCCGGCGTAAATAGGCTACGCACATGAACGTTTCATGAGCGTAGGTCTGGATCAGGCCCAAAGTGCCCTTTGTGTTATATTATCATCCATAAACCGACTGAGCTAAAATGTATTGACTCCTGCTGGTCTATTAGTCTGAGGGCAACTACTAGCCACTGAGATATAATGGAATCTATGATAACCTTATAATGTCTGCAAATACAATTCCAAATTCTGCTTTGTGGATTGTTTTTGTTGCCCCCCTCCATGGTTGTTTGTTTTTATTTGGAGTTGGAGGCCCATAGAGATGAGAGGTGATAAATAACAGTGTGATAGTAACGCTGGTCAGTATCTGTGTAATAATATAATAATAATAATATAATAGTATTAGAAATGAGAGGTGATAAATAACAGTGTGATACTAACGCTGGTTAGTGTCTGTGTGCACTGCAGTAAGCAATTCAAAAATATATCCCTGCATGCAAAGAATACAATTACCTTGACTCCCCCTGCAATCAACATGGTTTAGCCCAGGAGTAACTAATTTCAAGCACTTACTTAAGTCTGGATCCAGCCCCATCTGATTCACATCACATGTAAGATCCACATAAAAAGTCTCTTCACAACTTAACTTAAGTGAGGGAAAATCTTACATATTATCTGTATTTATTTTCTGTATATTGGTATTGACTATTCCCTATTTCCTAGTCTAATGGATACAGTGATACAGATGCCACCTGCTTGGGCTACAGTAACTTGTGGTCAATAGAGCAGCCAATCACAATGCAGCAACATTCCCAGATATATGAACTTTCCCCATAATTCCAAGCGCAGGGCACATCGCTGTAATGTTTAGTGGACTTGGTGGATTATGTTGTGGGCGAGTGCTTCAGTGACAATACAAATGCACTATAAGTATAGTCATGAACAAAATGATGCTAAAATGATATATTTTTGTAAATTAAATAAAAACAAGATATTTTTAAAAAGAGATCATGAAACATGTTTAACCCAAAACAAGGTTACCAACACTTCAGAGATAATAAATTACAAAGAGGAACAGACCGCCAGATAATCTTCTTTAATTAGCCAACTATAGATAAACAATAATTCTGCTGATGGTCTGAGGATATTGTGTAAATGTAACTGTGTCTCTGTGCATATCTGTGCATATCTGATAACTACAGAGCAGCGCAGGACCCACAGGTTACAGTATAACGGCTTTGTATCTTGTGTAAGACTCACAGAGCCCATTCCTAAACCTTAGAAGCTGACAATAGATTGTACGTGATATTATCATTATCATTGTGTACATTTAATGTTTAATCAGCTTTAAGGAGTGTGCCGATATTATACAGTGATCCATAAACTGATTTATTATTAATAAAAATGTCATATATTTAGTTATCTTTACTAATCGGTGATTATAGAAATTATGGACCTGATTCAGAACTACGTACGCATGTCATTTAAGAATAGTATGTTACGTGATTTTGAACAGCGCATGTGCAGTAACCGTTTGCGTACGGATCTTGCTAACGGAAATTGCGTTCTTAAAATTCCGTTCTGAAATTACGTCTGTCCTCATGACATAAGAATTGTAATTATATGTCAAGGCGTGGTTACTAACTTGCGTGCTGAACTTAGGAACGTATGCATGCGGATCTTAAGGTAGCTTTTCAGTTGTGGATGTTGGTAGGTTTTCATATTCTGTACTTTACTTAAGAACACGTGACTTCTGTAATGTAAGGCAGCGAGCTTTCATTATTAGATTACATCCTGTACCTGTTGTTAATTAAAGCAACGCTTTAGAAGCTACTCAGAGGTTAATAAACAATCCAGTATGAATGAGATTTATCTGCTAAAATGGTTTGCTACATGTTTGTGTATTTATGTGATATTTAAATTTTGTCTAGTTTATTAATACAATGTCAATATATGTTAAATAAAATTTTAACAAATGTTTAATATTTGTAAAGTTAAACTTAGTCAAATAAATTTATTCACAAACAAAAATTAACGCTGGTCAGTATCTGTGTTGTGTAATAATATAATATAATAGTATTAGAGATGAGGTGATAAATAACAGTGTGATAGTATCTCTTGTCAGTATCTGTGTAATAATATAATATAATATAATAGTATTAGAGATGAGGTGATAAATAACAGTGTGATAGTATCTCTTGTCAGTATCTGTGTAATAATATAATATAATATAATAGTATTAGAGATGAGAGGTGATAAATAACAGTGTGATAGTAACACTGGTCAGTATCTGTGTAATAATATAATAGTATTAGAGATGAGAGGTGATAAATAACAGTGTGATAGTAACGCTGGTCAGTATCTTTGTAATAATAAAGGGCCAGATACAGAACTACGTCCGTCTTCCATAGACGGAAGTAATTCAATAAACAATAGCTACTGCGCATGCGTAGTAGCTTTTGTACGTAATCTGCGTATCGTTTCGATACATAGATTGCGTCTATGCACAAATATACGCACATAGAGATAAGGGTGCCCTGTGGTGGCGGAAGTCTGCTAAAATCCGTAAGTACAAGAGGAATGTCATGGGTGCTGCCTTGCAACTTAGGCGCGTATATTTGCGAATCTGTGCGTCCTTATTTCACACCTAAGTCCTTAGGGCCTGATCCAGACCTACGCCCGCTGTAGTAACTACGGCGGGAGTAAGCATAAGATTGGCTGAAAAGCCAATCTGAGCATGCGCCGGGCAGATGTTGCCCAGCGTAACTACGGAAATGTCCTATCGTGGATCGGCCGTCCGTAGTTACAGCGTAGTAACGGCGGAGGGGTCGTCCCTTGCCGTTACGAAGCAAAGTTTAGTGTGTACGGAGGCGGGGTCCCAGCACCGCCATCCCAGCGTAGTTACCCTCACTTACACCGGCTGAAGTTAGGGTAGCCTTCAGCCGGTGTACGCGAGGGTAAATACGATGGGGCAGGGGGGGTCCCACGATGTTACGCTGAGTGTTAGTACACTCAGCGATACATCGTAGGTCTGGATCAGGCCCTTAGTCTTTAACAATAGTAAATTCTAGGAAACGCGTGGCGTTGCTATTACTTCTTGGCTTTCTGTGGTGAAGGACATCTATGAAACGCGCTGTATCTGTGTGCTTGCAGCATGATGAATTACAGGATTACACCAGTGGTTTTATGACCAGGAAGAAACGTCTATAAAGCTAAACGTGTTTGTACATGAAAAATACAAACGCATCCTATAAGTTCTGTCAATTATTAACTTTTTAAAGCAGTTTCGTTTTTCATCTGTGTGTTGCGCAATGTCGTCACAGTCATTGAAAGGCAAGAAAAACACTCAGCAGAGTAAGAAGGGGTATCGCTGTTATAGCAGCCTGCCAGCTAACATGATACACAGCTGACTGCAGCCTACCAATCAGTCCCACTACGAGTCCCAGCATGCTTTGTTAAGTATCAACTATGGCAATGCAGTCAAAGCATGCTGGGACTCGTAGTTTCAAATCACCTGGAG
Source organism: Limnodynastes dumerilii (assembly GCA_011038615.1). Taxonomy (NCBI): domain Eukaryota; kingdom Metazoa; phylum Chordata; class Amphibia; order Anura; family Limnodynastidae; genus Limnodynastes; species Limnodynastes dumerilii. The sequence goes on from WWET01000300.1 coordinate 32,503, forward strand.
TGCCACAGGTTGGCCAAAATGGACCTAGAGTGTCTATGTTCATTGTTGTCAACTCTCTCTCTGAATATCAGGGAGACTCCCTAAAGAGCGGGTGATCTCCCTGACTCCCCGAAATGTTCGGCAGTTTCCTTAATGCTGATTCAGTTCATTGCAGTATGATCACAGAATTTAGAAATTGTGTCTGATTTCCCTGCACTGAGGTCTATAGAGATTGGCTATTTTCGTAGCAACCAATCAGATTCTAGCTCTCACTTTCCTATGATATACTAGAGAATGTCAGCTAGAATCTGATTGGTTGCTATGGGCAACATCTCCACATTTCCTATAACGCAGCTTAGTAAATCTGGCTCTTGGATTCTTTATTTGGACTTAAACAGTTGGTGAATAAGGAGATAAATTCTTTTACTTTGTTTAATTTATGTTTTTTCTACTTATTTATTACTATATTTGGGATCCTAGCACCCACTCTATACACTGCCCCTAGATTTAGTAACCAGTTTAACCATAAAGATGAACTTACTGGCACTTATATTTGCCCCGCCTCCTAAGTGACGTCACGGATGACACTGTGTAGGGGCGGGGTGACAAATATGTGACCCGGGCCCCAAAATATCTGTTGGTGGCCCTGCAATCCGTGCTCACAAGGTGGAGCTAGAAACAAACTGGGAGGTATCCCATCACATAAAAAAATGAACACGGGATCCCGCCTTTGGGTATTACATAGCATAAAATGTATGAAAAAGTATAAATCTATTTGTGATTATATAAATATGATTTCCTTGATCATTGAAAGCAATTCACCAGCTATTGAGTCGATTTAATCAGATTAACATTTAGTCATAAAGTCAATTTACATATTAACAAAATAGTTTTACTTATATTAGTTTACTAAGCCGTGCTGCCATCTAGTGGTTTGAAATATATTTAAAACTGATTTTTACCAAAGGCTCATTTGATTGCATGACAAAAATCTTCCTACAAATTTCTGAGGAATGTGTGACAATAGTAAGAGGTTTTTTTATAATAAATCTCCTGCTACAAAATGTGTTTTGAAGTTGGTTTGGACCTAAGAACCTTTCAGCCAATCAGATTATCAGAATAAAGAATGTAAAGCAAGGTTCTCAACTTTTTTTTGTTTTAAGTGTGTGTGGGGGGGGGGGGGGGGGTATACTATTTATTAGGTGACGGGGGTATACTAGTTCATTACTATGGGATCAGGTCAAGTACCACTATGCATATCCTACCGATACATATGCATATATATATATATATAGCCTAATAAAATGGAAAATGGCTATTGGATACCTATTTTAGACCATTCCCAAAAGCAATCAGGCTGCAGCGGCTATGTTGGATTTAAGGTTAGGGGAAGGTTAGGGTTAGGCTGTGGAGCATAGAGGGTTAGGCTGTGGAGCATGGAGCGTTAGGGTTAGGCTGTGGAACATGGAGGGTTAGGGTTAGGGTTAGGCTGTGCAGCATGGAGGGTTAGGGTAAGAATTTGGAGCATGGAGGGTTAGGCTTAAGCTGTGGAGCATGGAGGGTTAGGGATAGGCTGTGGAGCATGGAGGGTTAGGCTGTGGAGCATGGAGGGTTAGGGTAAGGATTTGGAGCATGGAGGGTTAGGGTTAAGCTGTGGAGCATGGAGGGCTAGGGTTAGGCTGTGGAGCAAGGAGGGTTAGGGTTAGGGCTCAAGAAGGGGAAGGTTAGTGTTAGGCTATGGGAAACAGAAGGTTAGGTTATATTTTTTAATACTTGCAATTATTTAATGTACATTTTCTCATAGTTACTGACTCTCTTGGGGGTATATTTATAAAGGTCCTTCCAGCTAGAGGGTGACGCAGTTAGTGACCATTCCGTCACTAGATGTCCCTCTTTTATAGAAATAATGACGTCACAGGCACTAGAGGTGTCACTACAGATCCACAATGTCTGTGATGTCATTATTTCTATAAAAGGGGGACCTCTAGTGACGGAATGGTCACTAGCCGCGTCAGGCTCAAGCTGGAAGGACCCGGACATCGTCGCAAGGGCTGCAAGAGGCCGAAGATCAATATTGAAGCCCCAAAGTATCCTCAACTCTGCACCGGAGAAGAGTCTGCAAGCAAGAAAAAAAGATTCTTCGTTAAGAAAATACAGATGAAGATTGAAGATGTAGAAAACTACAAGCGACTCTTCCCAAGATAGAGGACATCTTAACGGTGAGTAATTACTATTTTTTTATATTTATTGAAACGCGCTATAATACAAAAAAAGGTTTTTTAATATACAGTGTGGCCACCTGTATTTTGTAAAAATGATATATGGACATATTATGCATAATAAATGTTTTTATTATTATGACATGTATTTTAATGTAATGTTTATTGTGATTATATGTGCCTGTGTTTTTTTTTTTTACACCGGGCACAGCGCAGCATGGGTATAAGTCTTACCATACTGACGCTGATATTACTACAAGACTCAGCAATGCTGAACCTTGTAGTTCTAGCAGCCTGGCTAATCCTTACAAGCATGCTGCGCTTGGCTTTTGTACACGGCAAAACACGTCAAGTATATTGACATGTGTTTTTAAGGTTCAGTGTCGGGCGCTTTCATTGAAAGCCCCTCACACACAAGGCGCCTTTTTTAAAGCGCGTTCCTGTCGAACTAAAGGCGATTTAGTGTAATCGCCTTTAGTGAATACGGCAAGTTGTATGTTTTATATGGCAAACATCTGGACGATTTTGCCTGGTCGATTTTGCTAAAGGCTAAAGTCCCGGGACTTTTGCCTGTAGTGAACACGGATGATTGCATAATCGCCTGCAAAGTCCCGGGAGTTTAGCAATATCGACTTTTGTAAATGAGGCCCTTGGAGGTTACATGAGACCCCCAAAATTTGACATTGCTTCAACCCCAAGTGTTATGAAGGAAGGACATTGGTATGATGACATCAAGTCCCGCCCTCATCCTTATTAACCCTACGCATGACAGCTTTGATTGGGAAGGTGGCAGAGATTTGCAAAAATCCCATCCTCAAGTTCCTCTCCCATGCTGCCTACCGGGAGAAACAAGCAGTCAGCAACTATGCATCTTGCACATATGTCATTCAGCCCCCAAGATATTTGACTAAACATGTCTTCCTCCTTCGCACGCATGGTTATAATACAGGTACAGCTGCTACTAACAACCTTGCCCAGTTGTTTCTGTCCGTATACCTCCAGTAGTGGACAACACCTAATACAAAGTATTAAGTCTGTGAGCCGGTGCCA
>WWET01000300.1:79731-94810 GCA_011038615.1 Limnodynastes dumerilii
AGCAGGTACCGGGGAGAGTAAATGTCACAGCAGGTACCGGGGAGAGTAAATGTCACAGCAGGTACCGGGGAGAGTAAATGTCACAGCAGGTACCGGGGAGAGTAAATGTCACAGCAGGTACCGGGGAGAGTAAATGTCACAGCAGGTACCGGGGAGAGTAAATGTCACAGCAGGTACCGGGGAGAGTAAATGTCACAGCAGGTACCGGGGAGAGTAAATGTCACAGCAGGTACCGGGGAGAGTGTTGAGTTGTTGAAATTGGAACATTCAGCATTATACCTGTTCCGCAATAAATGTGTTTTCAATTTGAATACTTCCTGCCCTGATACAGCTAATATTATGGTAATATAATGATAGCCTGCCCGAAATGCGTCAATGTAGTCTGCAACCTTCTGTGCCTCTGGTCCCCTGTGTTTCCCGCACCTGCAGGACTTCTTTCCACCGGCCTGTTTTGGAGCTTTCTTGGCCACCTGTTGGCACGAGCTTGTTCATCTACGCTTTACGAAGCACAATTGCTGCGATTTCATAATGTTTTTAAAGTTGCTTTTAATGTTTCTGTGATGTTTCTTCTGTATTAATAAATTCTTGTTATATTTTTATCTTCATTTTTTGTTGGACGAAATTCATCTTAAATTTAGGAATCCACCCAAGAAGGTTTTCCTTTACCATCATGTCCTTTATTGGAGGAGGATTTCACTATAAAGTCTGTTAAACTTTATATTGGACTTTATTTATTTGGGAACCTTTTATTGTGGCATTTATCCCATTTGTCTCACTTGTTGCACTTGTTTGGTGCAGGTCAGTGCCTTTCTCAGACCCCCTTCCTTTATCTTTTGCCCACTTTTAGGCGGTGTAGACCTTCAGGATCTGAGACAGGCAGCGTGGTATTTACCTACAACTATTCCTTGTTTTAATATTATGGTGTTGACTTTACCACCTTCAAAAGTTTGACTGCCAGAAGAGCACCTGTATCGCATAACATTATTCTTGTTGTGTTCCATGCATGATGTAGCTGTAGGCATGCATTTGGCTTTTTGCCTATTGGTAAATACCTAATAATCTTGTTGCACATTAACCCGTTGAACAGATTGTCTAATACTTCTAAATAGAAAAGTTGAGACGTTGGCCATAGTGACCAATCTAGCTGCCATTTTCTAGAGTATACTAGATGAATGTTACCTAGTATCTGATTGGTGGCTGATGTGTAACATCTCACCTTTTCTCTTAGGAAGCTTCATGTTATTTCATGTCGGAGAAGCAATGACATATTGATGTATGGCCAGCAATTTCACACGTAGACTCAAAACTGTGACCCTGGCAGAAAAGGGTTAATTATTGCCGTTGACATCCACCTGCACATAATTAGAAATGTCGCCGCGTGACCTCAGCCGCCATATATCACTTTACGGCTTTGTTATTTCACGAAATAAATAATTGTGCCGCATTTCTGTTGAAACTGTGCTTTTGGGGAAATCAATATTAAGTAAATTACAGATAGAATGGAATATCTCTTTGTAAGTATTTATTACAACAATCTTACGATTTAGTTTTTTTTGCTTTTGTTCTAACTCTAAATTGTTACTACATTATGTACTAAGATCGTGTCTGTAATGAATTCATCGGCTGACCTGTTGCTCAATAAGAGCCTCTCTGATAAGAAGCCATACCTGCCTTTATCTCAGGGTTGCCGTCTTTCTATTTGATCCCTCCGGGAGATCTAAGAGGGAAGAAAGAGATGCCAGTATGGGGTGGGACTTAATATGCAATTATGCAAATTGTGACATAAAGCTCCGCCCCCAACCATCAACATTACTATTCATAGTGTCACTGGGGGAGGGGTGGGGATTGATGATGCAAATTACACCATCAAGTTCCGCCCCAATCCCTAGTAACACTAGGAATTGTGATAGGAAGGGGGTGGGGTTTGAGGCTGTGATTTGCATAAACTTTGCCCTTGCTGGAGGTTTATCTACTCTCCTGATCCCCTGTCATGGCATTATCCCCAGTAACTATAAAGTTTCTGCACTCATGTCGTCATCATAGCCTACAGCCTGCCCCTTCACCTTACTCCTCCTGAGTCTTCTGCTTCTCATCCCCATCTCCAGATTCAACCCTTAACCCCCACTCTATATTTCAACCCTCCTCCACCAATAGTAAAGAAACCATATCTGAACCCAACCGTCTTCTACAGAAGACCGCCACCAGGAAGGAACTAATGTAATCCCAGGCCTGCCCTGAGGAGGGCACCACCCCTCAGCTCATAGAAATGAGTGCTTTTCTATGAATGACATGTAGTTCATCCTCTGGCCACTGTCCATTTGTGTTCCACCTCTCTCTCTCTCTCTCTCTCTCCCCACGCGCTCTCTCTCTCTTTCTCTCTCTCTCTTTCTCTTTCTGCTCTTTCTCTCTCTCTCTCGCTCTCTCTTCCCCTTTCTGCTCTCTCTCTCTCTCCCCCCTATTTTTCCTCTCTCCTCTAACATAACATCTGGAGGGCATGCACCCTCAAGTTCATAGAGTCCGCTTTTCATGCATAAGTGGGCTCACGTACGTAGCTTTGGAGACTGAATTCTGCACCAAACGCAGCATCAGATGGCTGTGTATCATTGATACTGCTTGCGCAATTTCTACCTGCCCCTCTGCCTCTATAATACATCGGGGAATAAGAAAGTCTGCTGGTACAGACGAAACGCGTCAGTGGGAGCATTTTAGTGAAGCTTTTTATGTGAATGCCTGTCATAAGTGACTTCAACGGAGTGGAGTTTGCCTGCATATATTCTGCGGTATTGTACAACACGGAAGGGTGGCCAACCTATTAGAACCGGGGACTCCTTATCGGTGAACATCATAGGTCTACGAGGCATCGCCTCTCCTCTGGAATTGCGGGTGACCTTTCGGAACTGAACCCCTGTGTCTCTACATATCGGGCAGTCCATAGGATCCATAGACGGCATATGTCACCCTTACCCGCCAGAGCGACACCTGACTTGATCCCTCAGTGTCCTCCTCGTGAAGGAAGTATACTCGTTTCCCCACTGCAGAGAGGTAATAACAACTAATAGATCTACCGTGGATGGCCTATATCGGGACCACATAAGGACACAAGGTGCTTTGTTTCACCTCCCGCAGTCAGGTAACATCTCGGAACCTTAATCTTTTTCCAATAACTTTGTTGATTGCCTATTCTCCAGTATAATCTCCGATCTAGTCTAATACTTGTGACTTATGAGCTCCTACTATACTTATTTTATTTGTGTCTTATTCTATCTCAATTTATTAAAGCTTTACATGAGCAATAGTAGAATAAATCTTTAACTTCAGGTTGCCGTTTGTTTTGACTTTCAACAGAACCAGAATAATTAGTGATTCCACTGAGCGCTGCTTAGATACTTTGGTATATTTTTTGGTTGTACATGGAGGAATGTGGCTTAAAGACAGGTCTCTGTTGTCATGGTTTCGGAAATGAATTTTAACTTAAAACTTGTTGAGGGGTAAATTGAGTAAAGACAAGTCATACATTAAATTAGATTGTAAGTTCTTGTATTTCACTGGAATGTTCTCTGCTACCAGGATCTAGTTCAGATTCTAAACTATAACAAAGGTGCTCGTTCATTTATATTCATGTCCTGTGATTGCTGTTTTATTTGCTTATGTGTTTTACAAAGCAGCAAATTAAAAAGAACAAGAAACGTGTCTTTATTGCTATTTTAGTCTCAGACTGCATGAAATCTTTCAAATCTGTTAAATTATATATAAATTTTGCCTTTCCTGTGGACCTAATGCCATTTACTGACAAGTATTACAGTCTTGGCACTTCTAGTCCATTATTCAAATTCAGCTTCACATTTCATTATTCGGATTTAGATTTGTGTAAATATTATAGCTGTTTTCCCCTTTTGCCTTTTCGTAATGACATTTATGGCTAAACCATTTTAAGGGCTTTCTGGAATGAGGGACACCTTCTGCCTCTCATAATCCATTTATATGCAAATACAGGGAAATTAGAAAATGTAAACAAACAAAAAAAGCCATAATCAGAGGCACTACAAGCAGTTCTTTCATTACTTGTTCACAGATTCTTTACTGAATGGTGATAATGTAAATATTCATGTCTGTAATGTAAAGCTGTGCCATGTAAGTGTCTTCTCAAAGTCCATCAACGCAAACTGTCATTTATCACGTTTATTCGCAAAATTCGGTATTGCATAATGTCCGCTAGATAATGCCGTACATGTAAAGTAGACATAATGGGTTCGATCCAAAGGTGAGCGCACATCGATGGGTTTGAAAAAGTAGAGCAGGATGCATCCAATCCTAAAGCACGTACACTGGAATTCTGTGGATTCCAACCAATCACGGCACGAAGCGGAGGGCACACAGCAGCAAAGCTCAGAGCAGTTACATGGTCAAATATGTTATGCAAGAGTAGTGTTATACACTGCATTAGCATGGTGAGTAGCACTAAGGTCTCGCAGCGCTGACGTCATGAGTTTGATTTCCGGACTAAGCCTTATCTGTGTGGAGTGTGTATGTTCTCCCTGTGTCTGTGTGGGTTTCCTCTGGGTGCTTCGGTTGCCTCCCACACTCTAAAAACATGCTGGTAGGCTAATTAGTTGCTGAGTAAATGAACCCCAATGTATGTGTGTGTGTGTGTGTGTGTGTGTGTGTGTGTTAGGGACCTTAGAATGTAGATCCAATGGGACAGGGACTGATGTGAATGTGAAATATTCTCCTTAAAGTGCTGTGTAACCTGATGGCGCTATACAGTATAAAAACCTGTTAATAAATAATACTGTGAATAAAAAGGTTATGCATAGTGCAAACACTTCAGTTGTAAAATAAATGCTCTAAAACGATGAAAAAAATAATAAATAAAATAAAAATGTTCTTACTGGATGTAGAAATTATATAACACAAGGCAGCGATTTCTGACACTCTGTAATGTGTTTGAAGTGTCACATCCTAACGCAAGTGTAAGAATTGATTGCGGAAGGTCAGCCCCCAGGACATAGATGTGACCTGTAGTGTACAACAACACAGGAACCAGAGTCACTATGATTCAGAGCCTCTTATGCCAATAGTCTACCCCTCATAGACATCAAAACTGATTAAAGGGAGGGGGTGATGCTTCCACCAGTCACAGCACAGACCAATCACTTCATCCAGTTATTAAGGAGCCAGTTACAATGGCAGGAAATAGCATGATTGCTGTATTCAGAGAACTGTTTTCACGGCGAGTTATTTGCGTATTTTTAGGTACGTTTCAAATGCGCATGCGTAGTAACTTTTTTCTTACGTAGTATACATAGACTATACGTGCGAAAGTGCCTCACGGATGGACGTGTGAATCACACTTGGATACATATGTCCAGATATGCGACGCAAAAATTTGCACGTGAAAATTGAAATAAAAATGGGCGGAGTAAGGCATTTAAATGAAGGTATATGGGCGTGACTAACATGAACAGCACGCGCGGAGGATACATTCGCACGCAACTGCTCACGGAAAGTTACAAGTGGTCTATGGAGGCGGAAGTTACTGACAGCACAGCCAAGAGAGGGGAGTGTCATGGGTGTGAGGGGGTGTGGCCTGCACCGTGCGTGCGTATAATTGCGTTCCTTCATGGAAACAGATCTCTGAATACGGCCTGATAACACTTTAACTATTAACACTGTGCACATATTGGGCATGATGGTTTCATGACGATAGGGAACTTACACAACCCTCTTTAACGCTACATCAGCATTCGCCCGGCGGACGTTACACTATGGATCTGAGTTCCTCACGTTAGGAGATCCATATGAAGGGGGGGGGGAAGAGCTCAATTCCGCATGCTTAATCCCCGCCAGACAGGTGGCGATAGGCGTGGAAATGAAGCGGTGGGGGCGGTGGTAAGCAGTTTCACATGGACCTGTGTTCGGACAGATGCAGATCCGTGCAGAGGAGTTAAATTAGGGTTCTAACTCCACACGAGAGAGGGGGGGTGACTTCAAGACCCCCCCGCGTAAAGAATCAGGACAATTATGTGCAGTACATATAGACAGACACACGTGGCGTACGGAAATTGCCCGTCTTTCTCTAGTATCAGCGCAACTGTCCCTTTAAAAGTTCCTATCGGCCTCATGATGGCGCTCCTGCTAATTGTTAATATTGGATCAACCAAGTTGTCTTATTGACATCATACCATTGTGCAATATGCAATCTGATGACATCATAACATTGTCTAGTTATACACCTCGGGGGAATGACCTCGGAAGCAGACCAGGGATTAATGGTCGCTACTTAGGACATCAGCTGATGTGGTCTTTAAGCCACTTACGCGTTTCTCCACAGAGGGGTTTATATGCGCTGGGTATATATACTTTTTGTCACACTAAAGCTTAAAAATTACCTTTGTTGGAAAATTGTGATCTATAACCACTCATTCTACAGTCTTCTCTTCTGTTCTCTTGGAGTCTACACATGTGGCTGCATTTTACGGCTAAGGATTCCCAGGAGTTTTGAGACTTTCTCTCTATATATATTTTTTCATACTGATTGATCCATACCAGCTGGTTTATTTGTCACTATATAGTCAGGATGGGCCGTATTCAGACCAGAGTTTACCGATATGAACTACTGCACATGCGCAGTAATTTCGTTACGATATCTACATTACTTTTTGCAACATAGATTGCATATACGCAGTCTTTAAGACCGCGTTCTGGTCAAGGAGAACATCCATATGTGGGAAGATGCATAGTACCAGTAAGAAAAAGGGAAGGGAAATTCTTAGTAACATTAGCAAATCTAAGCAGACTACTGTGTAAACTTATTAAACTGTGTATTAACATGCTTAATATTAATCTATATACCCTTCAGAATGATGTTGCACAATCTTATGTGCCAGATATCTGCCTATGCTGCCAGTCTTCTGTGCAGCATAGGCAGATTTCTGTACAATGTATACAGAGATAGGACAGTTTCAGCAGAAGGTTAAAAGAGATAATGATCTCAGAGCTGGTGGTAAATTGGTATAGTGAAATTTTAAGAACCATTGCATTTGATGTATGAGTGCAAATGTGTGTACCCAGTTTTAATTATAGTTTGTATATCTTGTTTGACTGATATATGTTTCTTAAACTTTTAGTCATTATTGTTCTGTTTTCGGACATAAATGGACTGACTGAGCGAAACTGGTTTTATAAAAGAACAGGCTTGCCTTTGTCTAATCGTCATATATTTTAGTTTAATATATTTGTCTACATACAGATAATCAATATTCAATTAACAATAGAATGTATTTATTTCCTACCTGCGTGGGTCATAATTGTATCAGTCTTTTACACTTTATAACCTTCAATGACTGCAAACAGATTTCAACATATGTTAAGTTTTCCCCTATGGGTTCAACTGTCATATAATTCACTGATTACATGTGACGAATAACTATGTGTAATAAAATCAGAATACAGAGTAAAACCATCTCACAAAACTGATTGGAAAAGAAAAACATATTCAAGCATATTGGAGATAACATTACAAACAATGAATTTAATTAATTCTTTCCGATGCACTAATCTAAATAGGCATCAGTTGAGAAGGTGATTACTGGACAATTAAAAAAAAATTGTTATTATTAAAATATTTTAAATAACATAAAAAATAATTGAAAAAAATAAAATAATAATGTAGAAATACATAATGTGTTGAAAATAAAAAGTACCACTATATTAAAAATAATAGAATTTATCTCGTTTTGACATGTTTATCACAATATATTGAACCACTCTGTCATCTTTATAGCAATATATTTAAATTCAACCAAGAATTCAACTGCTTACAGAATAATAATGACATTCACTTTATATATGCTGTATTTTGTGAAGTAATGCAATAATTCAATAATTCAGTGTATGATTAATTGTGGGTTTTGCATTTAATATTATTTGACAGATCCCCTGAGTAGAATAGCTTATTATAAACACAGTGGGCATTCAGTGAGAATGCATTTTTTTTCTTGTTACAATAAATGTCAAAGAGCTAGTAGAGGCTTTAGAGAGAGTTGTCCATATGTAAAAATATAAATATGAAAAACAGGTCTAGATTCTTGGAAAGGGCATATGTTTAATGATACTGCCTCGGAGATTAACAGGCTGTCATTTTATTTCATTAACTTCCTACAGCTACATAAATAAATTCACTAGCTTAAGCTCTTTTTAATGATTATTCTTAAAACTAGTCAACTTCATATAGTTATTTAGTATCTGCAGAACAAATAAGTCGGTAACTGAGGCAAACTGCACAATAAGGGTCCTCTTTTGAGGATATATGGATCCAGCCCTAAGAATTACAACAAAAGGATTTTTTATTTTATACGATATTACAAATTTGCATTAGAATAATACATACATTTACATAAATATATTTTATATTTATTTTCTTACTTTCAGTTTTCATTATCTTAGACAGATATAGACAACCTTTGGCACTCAAGTGGCTGGATTTAAAAAGGGGAGAGTTTTTAAACTGTGGGTTTATTCACCACAGTTAAAAGATTAACCCTTAAAAAATTGCCACACATCGTGTTCCTTATTAAATGCAATTTTTTATTAACTTTAATTTGAAAATAAATATTTCCTTAATAATATTTAAAGCCCCAGCTGTGGCATACTATTATACCTTAGCATGCTGCGACATATAGTACTATAAGGCACTGCATACCCATGTATTGCAGGGCATGCTGTGCCTTTTATTACCATAAGCAGCAGTATGCCACGGCTAATGGCATGCCACCGCATATATAATTGCCCTCGTAAATAGTAAACACATACCATGCCCCTGTACATAATAAAAAACATACCATGCCCTGTACATAATAAAAATCATACCATGCACCATACATACTAATAAACATACCATGCCCCCTTACATAATAAAAAATATGCCATGCCCCTGTACACAGGGCCGGATTGAGGGCCATGTGGGCCTAGGGCTAAAAATGCCCAAACTATGTAGTATGCTTTAGAGGAGGATGTCAGTCCCTGACATTCATCCTTATGCACTGCTGTGAGAATCCTGGCCACTATTAACACTATTTAATATTTTTGAATTAATATTTTATGGAAATACAATTAAAATAAATAAATAAAGTACAATATTCTTTTACATTTATTTAATGGAGACATTTTCTACAACCGAATATGGATGGAGGATAGTTTTAAATACATTAAATAAACAAGCAAATTAATCTTTTTACATATATGTAAGGGGGGCATTAGTACATCTGACATACGGGCCCCATTAACAATTTCATTTATTCATTAGGGAACATTCACAACCTTCTGATGAAACAGCCACCTATCAGCCGTGAAACGCGTCAAGGTCTCCGCCTCTCATACTTACCAATTTGAACTGCCGGACTTGTGGATTATATTTGCCTCACAGAGATATCCCGCTAGTAGATACCACGCACGCAGAGTTTGCTTCAAGGGGGACATACAGTACCTGGATTAAGCATAATCTACTACTATCTGGACGTCGAGTCTTCGGCCGACTTGCAGCCCGCCCGGGTGACCCTCCGGTGATCCCGGTGGTCTGCTACCAGCGCCTTGAACGCCTCTTCGGTCCAGTTGCTACAGGTGATTCCCGGACTTGGTTTTCATTAAGCGGTAAGACGGCCGGCCAGCCTCTGTGTATTCATACAGCCTCAGCGCAACAAATGCCCACATATTGAGGCTGGAACAATTCCTTTATTTCCACAACATTGGTAATAACTTCAATTGTATCTATTAATTCAGAGTAACCATTTGCAACAGCTCTTTGGACACTTTGAATGTTCTATACATATTTTCTACTATGATGAGGATGGCAACATTTTATTATTGATCAAATTAATTGAATTTTTAATAAATATTTTCCAATACATTAAGCTGTGTGTTCTATTTCTAACGCTACACGGAATTTTTGTTTATATTTCGTTGTTTCTTGGGGGAATTAGGCAGAATCCCTCTCCGTGTTTAAGTGTATTCAAACTAAGGTATCTGAGTTTTTGATATTTGTTTGTATACTTCTAATATTTTTCCACATGTGCCACCAGCCCCCCTAGTATTCCCATTATGTCACATCAGCCCCTCCATAATGTTTTTTTCTGAGTCTTCCTGCGTGGCGCTCTCCTCCTCCGGCAGGCAGCTCATACAGGAATCCCTCCCCCCCCTCCTCGCTTATACCGCTTACCAGGTTCTGCCGGCCCTGCTGGGAGCTAACAGCCCTATCGAAATAGGGCCTTTTTGCAACGGGGGACCCAGACCCCACATTCCTCAGCTGTTTCACTGTTGGGAACGGGTACAAATAGGTTCCTGTCCAATAGCAATTTTCTCATCGGCGAACATTTGAAGCATGATACAACCTTCATCAACGGGCAGCTGTATCATGTGCAAAATAGGGCCACCCCGAATCGGCAATCACATATTCCCTGACGGTGCCGGTCAATCAGATATCACTGGCGCTCACAGTTTTTCTCATGTAAATATATTTTTCCATCTTGAAGATAGAGAAAATGGTGCCTCAGTCAGATATAACTCAGGATAATGCAGAAGCTTTGTGCAACATTTAATCCCTGTGAAACATTAGTCCCCACTAATACAGAGAAGAGGAAATCATTATACTTTAACTCTCACCCAGAGTCAAGCATTCTCGTCCTATAGCGCTGTATATTGATGGAAGCCGCTCTTGTTACTCACCACATAAGTAATGTGGGTTAATACACTTAATGAACACTGTCAAGTCTACTTATCGTAACAGATTATGTAATATATAAAATATATCCCACTCATCCAGTCAGATGAATAGGTAACACTTGTGCAATGCCCTATTAATTACTACAGGCATTGATCTTAATAGCGATTATAAATGGTAAACACATAAAATGTGACTGATTTTCTCATCTGAAAGGCAGTTGTTAGAAGGGATTACTGCTCTGAAAATCCTGCCTATTAATTCTCTTTATAATGGATCTGTACAAATCACTTGACTATTACTGGCTGAGATTATGCTCTATAGAAATATAGAACTCAACAACTATATATATATGACTTTTATTTTAAAGAAAGGAAGTTATGGTTTGCTGCTGGTTAATTGCAAGACTGCTGGGGTGCTTTAACTGACTATAATCTATTTATCAATAATAATTTGATTTGAGCAACCTCCATTTTGTGTGTTTGTTTTAAAGCGTGTCTGGGATAGCAGCTGACAGGGGGCGCTGTTTCAGAGCAGCTGTTTTGGAGACTTGGGGACCTCTGAGCTCTCAATTTAAAAATACATGATATATGACTCAAACTTGGGACTCAGAGAATCCTTATAAGTGGCTGGTGGCTTATTATATATCTGTATAATGTAAGTGGCTGGTGGCTGATCATATATCTGTATAATGTAAGTGGCTGGTGGCTTATCATATATCTGTATAATGTAAGTGGCTGGTGGCTGATCATATATTTGTATAATGTAAGTGGCTCGTGGCTTATTATATATCTGTATAATGTAAGTGGCTGGTGGCTTATCATATATCTGTATAATGTAAGTGGCTGGTGGCTTATCATATATCTGTATAATGTAAGTGTGTGGTGGCTTATCATATATCTGTATAATGTAAGTGTGTGGTGGCTTATCATATATCTGTATAATATAAGTGGCTGGTGGCTGATCATATATCTGTATAATGTAAGTGTGTGGTGGCTTATCATATATCTGTATAATATAAGTGGCTGGTGGCTGATCATATAAACTGTCAGTTACTATGGTAACCCCCTTGTTGAAGAGGCAAACAGTTTTTAAAATATCAGTTAATTAAACCAGGTGAGTGACAGTTGGAAGTTCAGGAGCGGATTAAATTGTACCTAATGGAATGGGTCATGTTGGAGGGTCTGTGGTTAGTTACTGGTTAATGGCAAGAGTGCTTTAGTGCGTTTTTTTGTATATATACACAGATAAAAGAGAAAGCGTCCCACTTTTGCCATTAACCTATAACTAACCATGGGCCTGGTTCACACCTAGGAAGCAGCTTCTTAGTTGCGTATGTTTAAGATTTGATCTGCGTAGGACTTAGGCACAGTGTTTTATTACATGTGGACTTAATGTTTGATATTTGTGATTTAAGAGATGAGAGACGCGCCGGTGCAGCCTGCGTAGAAAGTTCAGTAAATTGCGCGGGGGGGGGGGTACTCTTTTAAATTAGGCTGTAAGGGGGGGCGACTTACAAAATCAATGTGTAATTTCCCAACCTAAGAGGGAATATACGCACAGTTAGTTAAGGTTTCCTATGGTGCTCTTAAGTGCGTTTAGATGCCTAAAAGCGGGGGAGTTCGCAGCATAATTGGGAGTCCGAATGTACTTAAGTGTTAATCCGGTCCTATGAAATTCTATCTTTAAAATAAAGCCCAGAGGACCTGATTCAGACTTAAGAAGGAGATAAGAATGAACGGACTCGCAGTTCTATGCACCTAAGTGCAAGGCAGCTCCCTTGACGCCCTCCTTTCTATGATTCTCAGTCGGCTCAGGATGCCAGAGGTGGCCGTATCTTCCTGTCAGTCTCTTCTTAAGTTGCTAAAGTACGCAAATACTTCACAAACCGCGCCCTGTCTGCCCCCTTTAAATGCCCCCCCCCACTATTCTAAAGCTGCTTCTTAACGAGGACTGGTGCATCCCTTCTTACTTATCTCATTACAAGCGGACTTAAAGCCCGCACGTAATAAATCCCCGTCCTAAATCCATTGTAGGTTGTGTATATATGAGTAACGTGCATGCGCAGTTTAACCGTTCTTAAAAATACGCACTGAGATAGCAGCAGCTTCATAACTGTGAATCACGTCCAGAGAGATTAGTAACCAGAACTAGCGGGTTGTGGATCCAGGTGCAAAAAAGATGCTTTGGCCCTGATGATATCCCAGGTAACCCGGTGGGGAGCCTTGGCGTGCCGGTGATGACGGCTGTGGGCATTGTATCAGTATGGGCCCCGGTGCCATTGCGCCTGTTGCACCAATGGTAGTTCTGCCCCTCTTCGTAACATATATTTGCAAATATATGATAAGCCACCAGCCACTTACAAGGTTTCTCTGTTATAATGGCCCTAACTCTTAGGTCCTGAGTCTCAAATAGCCTTAAAAGGGGACTTTTGCGAGTCTCTTGCATAAGGGACCTTGACATGTGACATCAGCGCATGGATGCTACGTATCATAAATTCTGTACGGAAGGGCCGGTCCTTCACACCCGCATGCCGAAACCCCACCACACAGGTGGAGTTAGGAATGTTAAACGAGGGGCGGGATGGGGAGATGCCGGGCCGTATTCAGAGATCCGTCTTGCGATCGGGCCCCAAATATACGCACCTACGGAGCAAGTTACACCCACCAAAAACCCAGTCACTCCCCTTGCTTTTTCCGCACGGACATAGACTTAGACCTGCAATGACTTTCCCTAACTAACCGCACTCACTTCCGACCTATGTGTCTTAGGTGCGTATATTCTGTAATTTCCGCCCTTTTCCTCTACGTTGACGACGTATAAAAGTTGCTATGTATGTGCAGTTGAAGCGCAATTGATCCGATCCTAAAAACAGGCACAGAACTTTCGTCAAAAACGGATCTCTGAATACGGCCCGCCATTCTGCGGACACAGATCCGTGCGGTCAAACTTAGGAAGCATTATGGACACTTAACAGTCCAAAACTCCGGAAGAAAGATGGGAGTGACAGGAGCGCGCACTCCCCCCCTCTGTGCTTACCGCCCTTTCCCAAAGCCTAACCCTAAAAGTCTCCTGGGTGTGTGGCAGGTGCGAAGGGTCCAGCGGTTGGCCTTCGAAAAATGAATGTTTAAGCATACCGGTCAGCATACTTACCCATTATTAAAAAACAATATTGCACATGGCTGCGTTTTCCAGATAGAGTAAAAAATGAGCTTTCGTCTGTGTCTGTTTCTAAAAGCGCTTTTTCTTGCTCCCTCCACAATAATTTGCACCACTCAAAACCGACTCAAGTTCTGACAAGTGTAAAAACTATCACAAAATATTGTTCACGCCATGCAAACCAATCTAATTGCCTTCCCAAACCTGTCTGCACACCATCACCGCTGTAATATCAGGAAAATATATATTCATAATCTAACCATGCAAAGTGACCTGACTCGCAGGATTATAGTCACCCGCTGACTGCACGCCAAAACATTGTCTCGCGTGTGGTAAAGAAGCTGAAAAGGCAAAGCGTAGACCTGGGCAAAACCACGTAGAACTGCAAGGGAAGGAAGGCAAATTTACACTGTGAAAACAGAATTAGACTTGAAAGAGTTTTCCTAGTTTTAAGCCACACCCCCTGTCAATCACTACTGTAATCCTTAGTGGTCCAGGGGTGGGCGGGGCTTGAAGACATCATCACCAGCGCAGCCACCAGGGGGCACTGTTGGGATTGCAGTTCCAGGCCCAGAGAGAGATCTGCTGATACTCACCTCAGCTCTCCAGCAGCAGGTACTGTATCAGCGGCAGAGACAGACACATCACTGTCACCCTCCTACCGCCGATACCTGCTGCTGCAGAGCTGTACCAGGCGACCCATCAGAGGGCCAATGCCCAGGTAGACTTCCCTAAGCATCAGCCCCCTGTGAATCCTTCCCGTAGGTCCACAATGCTCCACCTGTATGTGATACTGCGGCGTGTGACATCACATTGTGCCCTGGTCCCGATCATCACAACATTCCATACAGCTGGAACCCGGACCAGAGGATGCCAAACACATGGATTTCTTCTTTCTACCCGCTGTCAATATTTGCAGGTGTGGGTCTCTGAAAGGAACGGCCATATTTCGATAAATATTTTCTCCATGCCAGTTTTGAACTGGCTGGGATTTCGATTGCTCCGAAAGGTAAGGCAAAAAGCTACCCCAACCCTTCCCCTAATTCTAACCCTAAACCCCATTCCCTGCAGCCTGACCCTAACCCTCCCTCCCCGCAGCCTGACCCTAAGCCACCATTTTCCACAGCCTGACCCTAACTCTCTCTCCCCGCAGCCTGACCCTAATTCTCCCTTCCCCCCACCCTGATCCTAATCCTCCCTTCCCTG
>WWET01000300.1:124142-137350 GCA_011038615.1 Limnodynastes dumerilii
GTTTCTCATGTCCTGCGCATGTGCAGTTTTTCTCATGTCCTGCGCATGTGCAGTTTTTCTCATGTCCTGCGCATGTGCAGTTTTTCTCATGTCCTGCGCATGTGCAGTTTTTCTCATGTCCTGCGCATGTGCAGTTTTTCTCATGTCCTGCGCATGTGCAGTTTTTCTCATGTCCTGCGCATGTGCAGTTTTTCTCATGTCCTGCGCATGTGCAGTTTTTCTCATGTCCTGCGCATGTGCAGTTTTTCTCATGTCCTGCGCATGTGCAGTGTTTCTCATGTCCTGCGCATGTGCAGTTTTTCTCATGTCCTGCGCATGTGCAGTTTTTCTCATGTCCTGCGCATGTGCAGTTTTTCTCATGTCCTGCGCATGTGCAGTTTTTCTCATGTCCTGCGCATGTGCAGTTTTTCTCATGTCCTGCGCATGTGCAGTTTTTCTCATGTCCTGCGCATGTGCAGTTTTTCTCATGTCCTGCGCATGTGCAGTTTTTCTCATGTCCTGCGCATGTGCAGTTTTTCTCATGTCCTGCGCATGTGCAGTGTTTCTCGTGTCGGGACTGAAATTTTTCTAAGTCCCGATTGAGAGCTACTGCGCATGTGCAGTACTTTATTCATGCATTACATGAATATGAAGTACTGCGCAGACCCGGCGGATCATCGTGTGACATCGCAAGAGTGGTGAGTATTTGTAATTCATGTGAAGCTGCCAGGCTCGCTGCGATGATAAGCCAGCCTGATGCAGCTTCCTTCACAGGGAACCAGGAAGGTAAGTAAATAGAGCCCATAGTCATGAGATGTTGGATGTTCTTGTCCAGGCTCTTCTTAAACCCCAATTAAAAAAATTAAGAGCGAGTTTATGGTCCAATGAAAGTAGGACTTGCAAAACTAGGAGGAGTTGGAGAAGCCCAGGGAAGGCAAATTGGGCCTGAGATTCTTAAGTGTGAATCAGGTCCTTAGTGAGGAAAGTTACTCTTGGGCTAAACCATGTTGATTGCAGGGGAGTCATATTTCATCTGTTGCAAACAGTACTAGTGTTGAGAGGTGATATTTCCCAGCCCAAGTCTAAATAACAGTGTAATAGTAAAGCTGGTCAGTATCTGTTTTCAGTAAGCTATTCAAAGATGTATTCCTGCATGCAAAGAATACAATTAAATTGACTCCCCCTGAAAACAACATGGTTTTGCTCAGGAGTAACTTTAGGTTCTTATTTTTAGAACTTTCTTAAGTGCGAATCAGGTCCTTAATTTCAAGCTTCTTCTTAAGTCTGGATCCAGCCCAATGGCCCTAGACCCTGTTGGATTCTTTTGTAAGCTTTAGGTGATCCTTATGATTATCCCAAGCATGTTACAGATGCAGACAAGGATATTCCCTTATTTTATAATTGGACATTGTGTATAATTGCTGGGTTGCGATTGCCGGTCCGGCCAGCCCTGTTCCAGCAATGATATAATCGCCAGCTGAATGGCGTCTTGTATCATTGCCAAAATGCACGGAACATAGAAAATCACTATTGGGAACGGGCCCCTATTTTTTACCTGTTCCCAAAAGCAACAGGCTCAGGTTAGGGTTAGGGCCTCAAGAAGGGAGGGTTGGGTCTGAATGATAAGGTTAGGGTTAGGCTGCAGGGGAGGGATAGGACGCAAGTGCTTAGCTGTTGGTAGAGAAATATTTGCGACTCCGGGCGTTCCGCTGGTGAAAATGGAAACTACCGGCAATTGTACAGAGAGATCACCTTTCATCAGTAATTTTACTGAGATCCATGCCTGATCAACCAGTGCTTCTCCAGGTATCATGTAACTACAAGACCAAGCATGATTTAATAGCACAGGTATAGCTTATAGAGGACAGTACAAGACAGGACCTAAATAAGATTGTAGTATTCCCTTAGAGGATTAAATAAAAAAAAAAAAAATGACTATATGTTGCTAGCGGATAAGTTTTAATTACCGTAGCTTTGGAGCAACAATTATAACAGTAGTTCTGTTTTTAGGTACATAATACAATTTAACATTGTTTTTTATTTGTCTGTAGTATTTTTTATTTTTTGCACAATCATTAAATGAGATTTATGTTCTTGTAAATAAATTATGATTTAAAAGCGGTTCCGCTGCTAATAAATACATTTGGATTAGTATAGTCGGAAGTCATTAGGGAAAATGTGAATAAAGATTTATTGACTATACATAATAATTAGACAGTAATAAACAGCAAAATACTGTGCATTGATGCTGGGTATTATTTGCAAATCATAAAGAGGTTATTTAAGTATTGTTG
Organism: Limnodynastes dumerilii; assembly: GCA_011038615.1. NCBI lineage: Eukaryota > Metazoa > Chordata > Amphibia > Anura > Limnodynastidae > Limnodynastes > Limnodynastes dumerilii. The sequence continues at coordinate 126,416 of WWET01000300.1, forward strand.
CAAGTTTCCAGGAAACTTAAAAAGTATTTAATTTCAATGTTAACAAATTTACAGAAATGATACGTAACATATTTCACAAACCGTGGATTATATATGTTGCAAATTAAAGGGTTATATTTATTAAACAGGGAGTAAACGAGAAGGCTGAAAATTGCAGCAAGCAATAAAAAATGTAACATAAATATTAAACTGGAGCCATTCATTTCCCAAACATGGAAACGTTTTATTATATGCTCAGATGACAAGTTAATTGGGACGTATATGTGTATTTTTATACCAGTTTGCCTTCACAAAATATGAATATTATAAGGCACTGTCTTTCCCATTAAATTTAGAACTACAATCACTATTTTGTTTTGCTGTTTCCCCAGCGTTACATTAAGGGACACATTTTATCTCTCATTGCTATTATCATTTTATGTTACTTAGATGAGGTCTTTATTTTATGAAGAAAGTTTCCCTAAATGATTAGGAATGGTCCAAGTTATTCCTCCTGCAGTAAATGGAATTTTAATACAGGGAGTTTAAGGCCCGGTACATGGTAGGGGTGTCGCGGGATGGTAGTTACGATTCACACAACGGACTGATGCTCAGGGGATTCCATCCCTGCCCATTGGCCGGCTAACGTACAGCTCTCCATCAGCATGTATTGGCGGTAAGATAGCTCTTCAGCAGCAGGTGTCAGAGATAAGGCAAGTATTGGTGGGCCTCATCTCTTTATCCGGGTGCGGGACAAAAGTCCAGACAGTCCTGGTCTGATGGTGGTCTTACATGGTGATGCCCAGCCTGAATGCCAAGGGGTCTCATTAATTATTATTTTTTATTGTTCTTTTGTAGCACTCCTGTCGGGGATTATGACTAAAGACCCCACCTCAAGATTTCCACACCAACCGTACATAACATGGGGATGGCTCGAAGGTGACAGCAGGGAACATAGCGGCACCTTCACTGTACAATTTAAATATTACCCCCTTCCATGTAGCGGAATTATTTCCTGTATCCGTCCTTCTATTGCCAAAGCTCACTATAAGAAACTGTGGATCCAGAGAATCCATATCCAAAGTGGAAATGCAGAGCGTGCTATCCTAGTGGTTAGAATACGCCTTTTCTTTTCCCATGGTTTTTTAAAATCATTTACATAATTGGAATGTATCCAATTAAATGTGAATTAGAAACTTTGGATCTCAACAACTGATTTTCCTCTCATTTCCACACATTTGGCTAACATTATGGCAAGTTTGATCACAACGCATTTCGCCCTATCCAGACCTAATATTAAATTTCCAACAGCTTCTGAGAGAAGGGCCAGTATGACTTGGCATTGGTGCACAGACGCTCCGTGTACTGATTTAGACTTCTGAGCGGTCGCCACTCTAATTCTACGTTCCCATGAGTCAGAAGGGCATAGTTATTGGAAGTTCATTGGTGCTAAGGGAATGGTTAGCGGAAATCCAATCACAAAGGAATCGGAGGTGTGAATCTAGTCCTTTGTGTTTCATTGAATCACATCCAATTTTACCATATCATTTTGTCTATTAGTCATAGATGAAGGTGCCGCTGAGTTGACAGGATATGATTCATCAAACGTATTGCTGTCTCAGGAAGTAGTTTTGATTGGTTACCCATTTTGAATGGGCTGCCGGTTAGGGTTACGTTTCTGGTTAGGGTTTCGGTTAGGAAGTCCAAAATACTACATGTCGCTGTTGCAATATTCGAACACACAGCTGTCGCGGGAAAGACACAGTCTGACTGAATACGGACGAAAAATTACCACGCCCACCATTTTATTGCCGGGATTGAAATTGAGATCTTAAGAGCGAAAAACCGCACACTTTGCTCTCCCACAGAAGTGATCATTACTTATAACAGAGGCGGCCGCCATTTTATTGAGTGAACCTACGTTCACGAGAAAGCTGCCGATCTAGTCTAGGTGCTAGTAATATCACCCCAGCCCAGAGAGATTACAGTTTATCGTAATTACCTAACAATCCACGAAATGAGACGCCAACACCACAATGACTGAAATAACTTTTACTTTGAAAACATACTTTTATTTATTTTTTTAGTCAGTTATATGTAACAAAATCTACAAGGTGATAATAAAACGGAATGGCGGAAGAATACATGTACAGGAATATAGCATTATTATAGCACTGACAATTATAAAGCAATCTACAGGTGATTATAATTATAGTTTGGCACAGTGCAGGCAGGTCTGTGGAACCATTTATAAGCTCTGAGAAGCAGTGGCAGATAAGCGAAGAAGATGAGTGTGATGTAAATACATTTCTATTAAAATAAAAACAAGTATCATAACATTTTTTTAAAACAACCTAAAATAAAATAAAAAAAATAAAAAAAACCCCCAAAAACAGTCATATATACAAACTTCTGTACAAGACACAGGAACTGATATCGTCAGCGTGTCCATCAGCCAATTACATATATTTTTTATTTTATTTTGTTTTTGTCTTGTATATAAATGGCCCCCTTAGTATTATACTACATAAATTAGTATCCACAACTCAGTAGCTTATGATGTTTGTTTACTTATTTTTTTTTTAATACATTCTGTTAAATCTAAATTATTTTCTTTCTACGATTGCACAAAATTAAAAGTAAAAACACTGGGTCGGATTCACAACTCCGTGATGGTGCCACAAACGTCCTTCATTTCCCGATACCAGCTACTACGCACGTGTAGTAACTATTTTACACAATCTACGTATCGTTTCATCTTTAAAGACCGCACATACGCAATCTACGTAACGAAATGATACGAAGATTGTGTAAAATAATTACTATGCGTGCGTAGTAGCTGGTATCGGGAAATGAAGGATGTATGTGGCACAATCGCGGGATTGTGAATCCGGACCACCGAGGCCTAAATGAGGTAACGTCTGCAAGCTGGACATTTGGAACATAGTGCGCGGTCTACTGCATGATGCCTGAATCCACAGACGTCTGCTTCCTGGTGGTCTTTGGAGGGGGTGGTGGGGGGGTTTTGCTGGGTAGTGGAGGGGGAAGATGCTGAAACACAGATAATTGTAACAGTTAATGACACTGTACACATAACAAAGTACACAGAAAAAACATATTGCAATCTTTTACTTGTTCCATCGTACATATATGTACGTTTGTGTGCAAAGCCATTACTCAAACAGCTCTGCAAACATCTAAATGACACCTAATGTCCTGAAGGGGGAGACTCAAATGGTAAGAATGGAGGAAGGGTTTACAATGCTAATTACTGCAACGGGACTCCACCCCTTTCACTGTGCGTCTCAAGGATGCAAAATTTCAAGATTAAAAGAATCAAACGATCAACAGCCAACTCTGATGCCAAGGGTGGGAGATAAACAACGAGGCACCAGAGACAATGTGCTACAGAAAACAACTAAATTCTTTGTTTTGTTTCCTATAAACTGTAAATTTATACGTAATTGACATTGTTTTTGTAGGATCATGTTCTAAATGCTATATTTTTGTAGGATATATAATTTTCCAGTTACTATGTTATTGTAGTATCATTTTTCAATGACTATGTTTTTTGTTGCATCAATTTGTAGTTACTATGTCTTTGTAGGGTCATTTCTCCGCTGCTAACAGCCCTTTTCTGAAAGAAAGCAAAGCAATCGATCCCACGAACAGCAAAGACGGAGCTCAGAATGGTAAGTCTACATTTTACCCCAACCCTTTCCTTAATGCTCACCCTAATCCTCCTCTCCTTTACCCTAACTCACCTGTTACTCACCTACGGCGGCTTACAAAAAATTAATGATCAGCATACTTACCCATCCAAAAAAAATAAAAAAATAGCAGAAAGCAGCATTTTGAGGTGGTGACTCCCATCAATTTCTTAGCTGCTAAGTTTTTGTAGCATAATTCTCCAGTTACTATGTTTTTGTAGCATAATTCTCCAGTTACTATGTTTTTGTAGCATAATTCTCCAGTTACTATGTTTTTGAAGCATAATTCTCCAGTTACTATGTTTTTGTAGCATCATTTTCCAGTTACTATGATTTTCTAGTTACTATGTTTTTGTAGCGTAATTTTCCAGTTACTATGTTTTTGTAGCGTAATTCTCCAGTTACTATGTTTTTGTAGCATAGTTTTCTAGTTACTATGTTTTTGTAGCATAATATTCCAGTTACTATGTTTTTGTAGCATAGATTTCTAGTTACTATGTTTTTGTAGCATAAATCTCCAGTTACTATGTTTTTGTAGCATAATTCTCTAGTTACTATGTTTTTGTAGCATAGTTTTCTAGTTACTATGTTTTTCAAGTTACTATGTTTTTGTAGCATAGTTTTCTAGTTACTATGTTTTTGTAGCATAGTTTTCTAGTTACTATGTTTTTGTAGCATAGTTTTTCAGTTACTATGTTTTTGTAACGTGGTTTTCTAGTTACTATGTTTTGTGGTATCGGGCCGTATGCAGAGCTCGGGAGGAATTGCATATGCGCCCAGAGTTTTCCGATATTTGGTACTGCGTATCTACAGTAATTTTGTAATGCCATCTACGTTTCCTTTTGCAACGTAGATTGCGAATACGCGGTCTTTAAGACCGCGTATACGCAATCTACTTTACAAAAAGAAACGTAGATGGCGTTACAAAATTACTGCAGATGCGCAGTAACAAACATCAGAAAACTCCGGGCGCATTACGGCCCATCATCTTGTAGTCATCCCTTCTCTTACATTCAGTACTTCCCAATGTATATGTATAGGTACACCTCACACTCCATTACAGGGGAATACTCAACGTGTGTGTTCTTTATTGACACAGTGAATAAACTGCCTTATTATAGTGAAAGTCTATTGGGGATTAGTCAACGAGTTTTACAGTGACAATAACAGGTTGGAGCCCTCATCTTATCAATTATTCAATGAAGTAATATAAGTAAAGGGTGACGTGTACATATAGGTCACTGTGAAATAAAAGCTTTTATTAGTTACATGCTGGATTTCTTGTGTTTTACGTCTGGGTATGAGCAGTCTGCCAGCTCACATTAAACCCTATTCTGAGCACATTCACTGGCTCGCACACACCTCGGGGGAGATAGCAAACGTATGTAAAGTGCACATCTGTAACACAGCTCCAATCTGTCCTCCCCATAGCCTCACATCCCTCTAGTTGTTTGGCATTGTACCTAACAAGATGGAGGTCTGTCGCCTGACTGTATGGGCACCTGAGCATCACACAGCAGGATGAATGCAGATGTAATGACTTATTACAATGCATACATATATATTCATCCATACACAGTCACCTTGCAGATATTTAGCAAAGTATTGATGTATTGCACTCCCCCTATGTTTTCTGCCTGGAATGATAAGGGTTTAAATATTACAAAATTTAATTATAACCCCAATGGCACCAAATTTAAAATGTTCTGTGTCTTAATAGTAAAGGACCTACATATTTGGGGCCCTAAGCCTTGGACTGTTAAGGGGGCCTCTCCACAACCAATAACAATAGTGCAACATCCGACAAGGTCCAAAGGGCCTGGCTGTCCTTGGAATCACAGAGGTCCAAATTGTTACTTAAAAAACTTCATACATTTTGTTGAAAAATGCACTCTGTAAAACCAAAAATGGCTAAATAAAAATAAAAAAAGAGTCTGTGATTAGGGGCGATTAAGGTTAAATTTAATTAGTTTCACGGTAGATCCACCAGTGTCCTAACGTTTTATCTAAAACGCATCCAATGATGTTCACCTTCAGTTTGGCGCAATTGTTCAGCACAATGGAAGTTGACAATATAAACATGTTTCTCATATTGTTGGAGATTTGTGCTAAAAGCTTATCCAATGACATAATATTTTACACAAATATCAGTGATGGAAGCCTGTGCTGTACCGGTGCTCTGTATTTAGCCCCTACCTTTCTCCAGTTTCCCATTTCTATTTACTGTAATATGGTTCATGACCTAAAAATACAGGAAATGCCTCTGGGTGTTTATAGATTTGGGTGTTTATAGATCTGGGTGTTTATAGATCTGGGTGTTTATAGAACTTTAATTCAACAAGAGTCTCAACTATTTACCAGATTTAGGTAATAATAAAATAAAAAAGTAAAATGATAAAATTTTAATATTTAGGGAACACTTACCTTTTGGGGAGGAGGTGGGGGTGTAGCAGGTTGAATATATTCCTGGGAGTCCATGACATTGCCATAGTCTGCCATACTTCCTTTCAGTGGGAGTGGTGGGGGAATGTCCATTGGTTCAGCAACAGTTAAGCCATTTTGGTCCATGCCTGGAAATAAAAAAAAAAGTATGGAGAATGGTATTTAGCTGTATAATTCAATAAATGCATTATTATAGATTAGGAAAATATTTAGAGATTAATAAAGACAGTTTGAAAAGGACCAAAGAGCTTCTCAATAATTACTAACAGCAACCTTACAATGGAAATACTAACCCTTAATTTATCCCAATATAATTTACAAGTCTGTACTTACATCCAATGTCATCAATAAGCTATTCAAAACCACATTATAATGCATCTTAAAATAACCATAATGCAAGATTTAACTGTAACCATAACCCTAATCTTAAAGCCAAAATCAAAGCCCTAATCAAAGCCAAAAATAGTCTGGTTCAACCCTAACCCAAGTCAAACAATAGTCTATTTCCACCCCAAGTCCAAGCCTAACCATACCCCATCTCAACTCTTAATCAAAGTTTAACCATATCCCATACAAACTCCTAATCCAAGCCTAACCATACCCCATCCCAACCCCTAATCCAAGCCTAACTATATCCCATCCCAACTCCTAATCCAAGCCTAACCATATCCTATCCCAACTCCTAATCCAAGCCTAACCATATCCCATCTCAACTCCTAATCCAAGCCTAACATACCCCATCCTAACTCCTAATCCAAGCCTAACCATACCCCATCCCAACTCCTAATCCAAACCCAACCATACCCCATCCCAACTCCTAATCCAAGCCTAACCATACCCCATCTCAACTCTTAATCACAGACAAACCATACCCCATCCCAACTCCTAATCCAAGCCTAACCATACCCCATCTCAACTCAATCAAAGTTTAACCATACCCCATCTCAACTCCTAATCCAAGCCTAACCATAGCCCATCTCAACTCTTAATCAAAGTTTAACCATACCCCATCTCAACTCCTAATCCAAGCCTAACCATAGCCCATCTCAACTCCTAATCTAAGCCTAACCATACCCCATCCCAACTCCTAATTCAAGCCTAACCATACCCCATCTCAACTCCTAATCCAAGCCTAACCATAGCTCATCTCAACTCCTAATCCAAGCCTAACCATGGGCCAGATCCAGAGCTTTGTTTCCATTACGTTTCCTAGCATAGCGTGCTGACTGTGCACTCCCCTTGACACTCTTCTCGGCCGTACATAGTTTACCCGTGTTACGCTTTCCAAACCCTACCTTCACTTTTCCAAGCGTAACTCCTGTCGGCTGTAATGGCTGCACATACTTACGTGCCTAAGCATGACCATACTGTACAGTTTAAGTGCCTCGCCCTACCTCCGAAGCATAATTACAGATGTGGAATGGCTGGAACGCCCCTTTGTTCATAGTTACGCTGCTGACACGTGGCTGGTACCTACGTTCAAAGTCACGTGGCGTAACATCAACCTTGTGCATGCGCAGTGCATACAAAAGAGCATTTTATGTCTCCGATCAGCGGAAATACGCTAGCGTACCTAGTTCTGGATCTACCCCCTTATCACATCTCAACTCCTAATCCAAACCTAACCATAGCCCATCACAATTTCTAATCCAAGATAAAACAGCCTAACCATAGACAATTCCATAGTCTTCAAAAGTCACTGACTGCTATCGTCTCATGTTTACCATATCTACGATTGTTTGGAACTATAGAACATGGGATGGTTTAAATAAATAATGATATATAAGCCAAAACATAGGAGTAACTCACCTATTTGGCTGAATGTTAGCTTCGCTCGTGGAGTGACAGGTGGCGGCTGCTGTGGAGATGATTGGTTTGGAGAGACCGAGAATCGCCTATCATTAGCGATGGTATTGAGAACTTGGCTCTTTGGTCTCTGGGGCCTCAGTGGGCTTATCTGAAACAGAAAGATGCCAGAGCTTAGGAAATACAAACCTGATATATACAAGTGTTGAAATATGACACAACCCCCCATTAAACGTGAGATAGAGCCAGATGGAAGACAATAATGGAATTGCACGTTGGATGTAAGCTGTGGCTGTAATAAAACTCACTGTTTCGGAGAGGATGACAGCTTCAGACTGCTGAGGCAGAATATCAGTGGCTCTAAATTCTTTATCAAACATCTCCTGATGCTTGCTGTTCCTTTTCTCCTTCTTTTTCTCTCTTTTCTCCTTATCGAGATCATCTCGGTCTAATTTATCTTGGGACCGAGAATGCATCTTCTTTGGCAAAAGTGGTTCAAGAATAAAACTGGAAGAGAGATTGTTGCAATGAATCAATTAGAACCGAGGGCCTCCGCATGGTCAGGCTACTCTGTTAGAGTTAATCTGTCCGGTGTCATGTCAGCTTCAGAGACAACGCGGCTTTCGCTAAATATATATTTATCCAGTCGGGAGCGTGGAGGCAATGTGGTTGTGCGCGCTCTTATCTGAACATCTCCATAGAGTGGAAGACGGATTTATGTGCAGTAAGCGAGATGTTATTTGGAGAATAGGAACGCGTCTGCCGGATGGCTTACAATGTAATGTCAGCTTTACAAAAAAGAATATATATAACGCACATTGTTAATGCGGTTTGGAGAAATCGTCTTACTTATTTGTAAAGCCTTCACTGCAGTCTTACAGGTCATAGAAAGGTTAATGAGATTCCGGGTGTAGTTCGCCGCTCTGGCGATCTGTCTTTCGACTGATCACTTTGCGGCAATGAAGTGACGGCTGCTGTCAGTTTTTTCGGCAGTTAAGAGCGGGACAGCGTCGTTCCCGTGTCTGGTGCTTCTACGAAGAGGTAGGTTTTCTTAAGCCTAACCGTCCCCTTCCGGCAACCCAACTTTTACCCTCCCCTAACCCCATCCATTCCAGTCTCGCAACCCAACCTTAACCGTCCCCTAACCCTAATGATCCTCATCCCACAACCTAGCCTTAACCTTTCCCTCTCCACAGCCCAACTCTAACCATCCTTGCAATGCAGCCTATCCTTAACAGTCCCCTCTCCATAGCCTAACCTTAACTCTTCCATAACCCCAATCATTATCCCACAGCCAAGCCTTAACCCTAACCATCCATGTCCCGCTTCCTAACCTTGGCCCGTCTTCACACCTAAGACTGAACTAGGTGCGGACAGAACCGCACCTAACTCACCCACACTACCCCTAATCTGCTCCCCGTTTTTAGGAACCTAGGACATTATTCAGACCTCCGTCTTCTGTGCCCGTCCGTCCGTAACTAACCTATTGAAGTTACTGGGCTTGCGTAGTCATTTTTGTACGCTATTTTCGTAGCGTTTCTCTACGTAGATTGCGTACACGCGGTCTTTAAGAAACGCCACATAAATAGCGTACAAAAATGACTACGCATGCCCAGTAACTTCAATAGGTTAGTTACGGACAGACGGGCACAGAAGACGGAAAAAGGAAACTCCGCACAGACATTGCCTCCCCCTCCCACCTAAACACTCCCTGAGGTGGCATTACTCCACCTCTTTCTAACCAAACTACTCCGTGCACTCTTTAAGGACAGCACAAAGGCAATCTTTGCACCTAACTGGTTCGTAGATTGTGTAAATGACCTACATGCGTATTAGGTCATTTTGCAAAACTCAGCGAAGCTCAGCGAAGCAGAAGCTTCTTAGGTTTGAATAAAGCCCCTTAACCCTCCCTGTCCTGTAGCCTAACCTTAAGCCTCCCCTCTCCAAAGTCTAATCTTAACCCTGACCTCTCCGTAGCCTAACCATAACCCTCCCTCATCCCTAAGAATGGGTAGCTTGTCGAAATAAGAACATGCAACATTGCACCCATTCCAATATAGACATAGTCTTTACCAAAATACCGCCGGCACCGATACAGACGCGATCAAGCCGTCAGCTGCATCAGTGTCGAAAATGGGATTTCAGCAACGCCATCTACATCCCTGAGATTCCTTAGTCACCAACATGCAAATGTAATGACATTTTCACTGTCGCAACTGTTATGGTGATGAGATTGCTCTTCAAGAGGTGGGTCAGATACCGAGACTAAAGGGCCATGGCTGCTATAATCTGTTCTCACAAATAATCAGAGGAAATAGATATATATATAGATATATATATAGAGTATGAGGTTGATAAGATACCGCTGCATTTCTTAAGCCATCGGTAATACCCCCCTCCTTGTCTACTGTGTGTTAGCTGACGTGAGCAGGGCCCTCCATCCTAGTGTTGTTTCCTTCTCCACCCTCACTTTGTACCCTCTTATCCCCCTCTGCTACCCTTTTACCCCATCCCCACCTGGTGGCTCCCTCTCAACCTCTCACTGCGCTCTATCCCCTTCTCTCTGATCTGCCAAGCTTCACACCTCACATGTTTCCTTGCTGTCCATCCCTGTCCTGTATGTCTGTACTGTATATTATTATGTACTATGCTGTCCATCCCTGCCCTGTATGTCTGTACTGTATATTATTATGTACTATGCCGTCCATCCCTGTCCTGTATGTCTGTACTGTATATTATTATGTACTATGCCGTACATCCCTGTCCTGTATGTCTGTACTGTATACTATTATGTACTATGCCGTACATCCCTGTCCTGTATGTCTGTACTGTATATTATTATGTACTATGCTGTCCATCCCTGTCCTGTGCTGTATGTCTGTATATTATTATGTACTATGCCGTCCATCCCTGTCCTGTATGTCTGTACTGTATATTATTATGTACTATGCTGTCCATCCCTGTCCTGTATGTCTGTACTGTATATTATTTTATTATG
>WWET01000300.1:140870-169223 GCA_011038615.1 Limnodynastes dumerilii
ACACACAATATTTTCATATATTTAGATAACAGAAGTGTGGCCTGTTTTCTCTAGTTACTGTTACTAGTTTACTTTGGGAGCCTGACCCCTCCCCCATACGGCTGCTGCACACTTTCAAATGGGGGATTTATCTTACCACAGACTTTCCTCAGTACAGATGGTTAGGGACTCACCTCCAGGAGGTGCCTTGACACTGGGCAAATACTTTTAACCCAGTATATCTATACTGTGAACTAAATGTCCTATTTATGTATGTGCTACACATCACGTTAGATAATGTTTTTTAGGGAGCTCTGGACCCGTTTTTGTTCCTTTATTTACACAGTGATCATATTTTTCCACGCAGCCCCTTTATCACTTTTATATACACTTGTACACATTTCATATAGCGAAAAGAGGGGCAGCCTGTGTTCTAATTAGTAATTACAAGATTATTTTGGGAGCCTGACTCCTCCCCAATATGGCTGCTGCATACTTTCAATTGAAGGATTTGTCATACCACAGACATTCTGAGGACATATATTGCAAAACAGATCAGAAATCACCTATAGGAGGTCCCTGGCCACTGAACAGGTCAACCCAATACACCTATATTGTGACTAAAAACCTCCTATTTAAGTATGTGCTGACTAATATGTGTTAAATAATGTTTGGCGATGGATCTGTTTTTGTTCCTTGAATTGAGTAATGAGTCTGATATCTGTTAAAAGAACTGAAAACATGTAAAACTGCTATGACAAGTTTTTTTTTTTATGTTAACATAACATACCCATCAGATCCGGGTCTTGAAGGAGTACTGTCTGATGACACAGAGGACACGGAGACCACCGATAAAGGCCTGGATGATGATGGCATTGTAAACGACCTGACCATGGATCTTGGCCGTTTTCCCCATCTCTCGTCAAGGCTGGAGGACTAAAAGGAAGAAAATGTATCGATAAAAATCATTTAGTTCTGCACAAAGCTCCCCCAACAGATTCCCGGCACGTAGGCTGCCACAAATGGCCACAGGGAGGCAGTGGCAGGACCAATTCCCCATGGGAGCAACTACACTAACTGCAAAGGAGTCTGGGAACAGCTCGGTTTGGTAACGGCCAGCGACAGAAGTGATGCTCTGCAGTTAGATCCGGCATGGGTGAGGCCAGCAGGAGACAGCAGAAAGCGGACAAAAATATATAACATTGAATAAAAAAGGATCCGTCTGACTGACAGAGAGCTCAGTTCTGTGGATTGGAGGCCCCCCAGTCGGGTAAAACCAGGCGCGGGCCCTAGACCAGCAGAGGGTTGGCACAAGGTAAAGGCCTCGTATGTTGGGGAACTGTTATTCAGTGGTTTTGGGCGTAAACGTCTGCAAATAGTCAATCGCGGGATGGGAGATGGTTTAAGCAGTAGTAAATTTCACTTTTTCTGCTACACAAGAGGCCAATTATATGGCTGTCTTAGAGAGTACTTAAGTGATGACATTAGTTCTTAGGCAATTGATGGGCTAGAGCAGGTATGGCCAATCCTTTGCTCTCCAATGTGTTGTGAAACTACGATACCCAGCATGTTTTAACTGCATAGACATAGCGGATACCTGACAAAGCATGCTGGGATTCGTAGTTTCAAAACACCTGGGGAGCCACAAGTTCCCATAGAGGTTCAACTGTTCCGTGGAGGAACCCAGCCCCATCTACTTCATCTCAGTCTATAGCCACCGCGCCTTACCAGATTCACTCACTTTCCTCTAACTTAAGAACTACTTTAAACATTCCCATGATCTGATCTACAAATGCTCATCTCGTTTTAAAGAACGACTTCAAAGCATTTTTTCCATCCCCACCAGAATGTTTTGGAGTGTTGCGCAATTTGGGCAGAAGGTCTCGACTCCCACATTGTGCATAACGACATAGAACCCAAGATCTCATCATCATGCTCCGTTACCAAGGATTTATGCAAGAAGAGGTACTGGGCGGAGCTTGATTAACTTTACGTAAGCAACATCATGGCTCCGCCTCCTACGTCACTGTGATCTACACCAATGAGCAGAGGGGGTGGAGATTGCTGACAAGATTTGCATCTGTCAGCTGTTTCTACCCTTCTAGAACTCCCACGCAGCAGCAATAATAATAGACAAAGTATCCTCCAAAGGATGAAATGTGCAAATAAATGTGAAATATAATCTGAAAACAAAGATCTAGAATAATGTTTCTATACAGTATCTGAGAACTAGGCTATTCCGACTATATGCCACAAAACGAAATGTATTCTGCTGCTCAACTGGGTATGATTGCGTGTCAACTCCTGATTAATTGATGCAATGTAGTCAAACACTGGTAGTGGCATTTCATCATTCCTGGCAGCCGTGAAGCGGGGATTACAGAAAACATTAAGATAACACCAGACATGTGTAAGTATAATGCTGGTGCTTCTTCACTGCTTAATATTGAGACTTTGCAGAGATAACTTACACAGTCAACATAGCTTATCCTAATTGAAGCTTGTCATTATAATGGACCGGCAAGAACAATATATATCTGCAGTAGAGCATCTCGATAATGTACATAGCTACAGCTATTGTGCTTGGCTACAGACATTCAGTATATTCTGACATGTATTCAGGGGAGACTTGGACCACATAGCCAGGAGACGAGGCTTAAGTCTGGATGAACGGGACTGGGGGGCGGAACCGCTGCCGGCCAGAAGCTGAAAGCATAAAACAGCGCTTGCCCCTCTGTATAGTGATACTGCACTCACACATGGAATGCTGAGCGCTCTTTTAAGCGGTCAGGCTCTGATAGCTTGATTACAGTAAAGGGGTTGCTATGGGCCCTCCCTCTCCTCCGGGGCCCAAAGCAACCGCACCCCTTGCACCCCCCGAAGTTACGTCTTTGCTTGTATTATAACTGCAATCACAATGACACCTCCAAAAATTCTACACTGCTGGGGAAAAAAAGGCTAATTAGTTGAGGTTAATATCCCATTACTGGACTTTTAACGTAATTATCAATGCACTGAGTGTGCCATATTCCCAATCTATAATGGTCTGCAGAGGTCCGCCAGCTTCCTGTATCTCTGCCGGCATAATAAAAACATGGAGATGCAGCTGTTGTCAAATGGCCTTCTGGGTAATTTTGTCTTCTGTCTAAAACCACTTACAAAATTCAAATACTTAATATTGAAAAAACTACAACAAGGGTGGCAGCAGGAAGAACCGGGCTACTTAGCAAAGGAGTTTCCAGACTTCATGGTGGGACGGGAATTTGGCCCATCCTATTCGCCCAATTGGTAATTGGTCAGATGCCCAATATAGCCCTAGACCTTATTTGATCCTTGTTTACCACAAACACGCTTCATCATTTTATTCTACTGTATTAGCCTCTATCACATCTGATGGCAGGCTATTAAAATCAGGGCCTGATTAGGGGTCACAGTTACCCTAGGCTAAAATACTTAAAGCATTGCTTTCCGTGTTACCAAAGATCTCGTGCTTGCGCCCCCTTGAGGTCATGCACCATAGTAAGACTAACAGTTGATCAGGGACTGTCAACTACCCTATTGCTGAGGTAATATTTCCTCAGGTATGCTCTGACAAGGGACGCAGTTGGAAACCTTCGAAACTCCTCAGTGCTCTGTCACAACGTTTTCGTCTTTCAGACATCTCACCAGTAGGGGAGGACAGTGGAACTATTGCCCAGAGACAGATGAGGACTGCTGATATTTACTGCCGAGAGCTGCTCGTTAGTGGGCCAATGTACGGGGAAAGACTCCCCTCTGCATCGGCCCGCTGTTAATGCAGGTTTGCGATGCTCCGTCCACCTATGTGATGTCACGGGGGATGCTATCTAGGGGGTGGATCACCTCAGATTTGTCCATGGCCAAAACATTTCGGGCGGCGGCCAGGCATCTCCTGTCATTAGTGTAGCACTTTATGGTAGTTTGTTGCAAAACAGCTGCAAACCACATCCCTCAGACAAGCACTATGTGTCTTTATATTGCTGGGTTTGCAGCCATGATGAGGCATGATAACACCCTTAATTTCATAAAGACAGTTCCCGCCCACCCTAATATCTGAGTCATTACCCACAATTCCTCTTATGGGGCTGCCATGATTATAGGCCTCATGCTCACCAGTGTTCGGACGCCATATTGTTTCTCGATTTTCTCTTTCAGTTGCTTGAAACAAGCTTCCATCCTTTCATGGAAGGGCCTCAACGCCTCGGTGACTTTTTCGCCGTGAATGCGTATCCCCTCCGCCAGAAACGGAACCTAAGCAGGACAAACCATGAAAATAAAACGATTGACAAGCAGAAACAGAGGAATAATTCACAGGGCGGAATAATCCTGCTAAAAATGGTATCGCTCCGAAGTGATTAAATTACTGATTGGTTTGGGGGATGAGGACGATATTCAGCTAAAAACATAAAAAATAAACAGTAAGCTAAAAATTTCATACCGCTTCATAGGAAACAGCCACTGATTAGCTGCAAGTGGATGTAGAAGTTTAATAAGCTGTTAAAATGAAAGTAATGCGTTTTTTCGTGGTAAGGTGCAGATTTACCCTGTCCCTTGCCCTGGCCACGTAAGCTTCAAAGTACAAAATACACAAATATATCCGGTATTGAAAAAACCCATTAGCTGTCTAATAATAGGAGGCATAGGAAGCAGCATTACTGGTGTCAGTCCATTTACACGTTCACAATGCTTAAATACTCTGTGCCTGTGTCCCGCGCATTAATTACAGGGCAGTTACGTATCATTATGTATTTTCTATTATACATTGTAAGCCTTTCTGATGGCGGTGTGTGGCGACTAGCCACACACAGTTAAGCCCTTACATACGATCCTCCATTACGCATCAGCTGTATTTTAAGTGTGGAGCGCGCGTAAAACTTAAATTGAAATCTCCCAGAACTCTCTCTGCTGATAGGAGCGAGGAAGCCGGGATCTTGCGGGAGAAGGAATTCAGAGCTGAGCGATGGGCGTTCTTGGTGACACAACATTCTGCACTGAAACATGTTGGGATCTAATAACGAGGCTCAGACATTGGACCAGACTCTGAGGTCTGTGCGGCTTAAACCCGCATGGAGCTCTGTCATTGATCACTTAAGTGTCTAGAACCCTACCTTAACTTAAACACACATGTGGGCACAGATCCGTGCAGTACGGCTTCTCTCCACCCTGGCACTTATTTAGCATGCCTGCCTCCCGCCTGTGTGGTGGGGTTTAAGCATGAGCATCTTCAAGGCCGACCTCTTCTACGGAAGTTCTTCTATACAGAACAAAGTTCCCTACAGAAGAACTTGCGTCATGTAACATTAATTTTTCAAATGCCGACCGCTGGACCCTTTGCACCTGCCACAGACCCAGCGGACTTTTAGGTTTAGGCTCTGGGAAAGGGCGGTAAGCACAGGGGAGGGGCGAGCGCGCTCCTGTCACTACCCTCCTTCTTATGGAGTTTTAAACAGTTAAGTGTCCATAATTCTACCTTAATTTAACCGCATGGATCCGTGTCCGCAGAACGCCATCTCCCCATCCCGGCCCTTCCTTAACATAACTCCGCCTGTGTGCTGGGATTTCGCATTGCGGGTGTGAAGGGTCGGTCCTTCTTTAACATAACTCCGCCTGTGTGCTGGGATTTCGGCATGCGGGTGTGAAGGGGCGGCCCTTCCGTACAGGAGAACTTATGACACGTAGCATCGTAGCGTTACATGTCAAGGAGACAAACGCAAGACACTTGTGTAAGTCCCCATCTGAGCCTATTTATAAATCGAAGCCATTATCGGTAAATAAATGTTATAACAATAAAATATACTTCTAACAGAACATGCAATCGTCATCGGTGCATCGTAACAACCCCACACGGCTGTAAAGTAGTGGAAGAATGTAGGTGGCAGAGCTGTGATATGGAGAAAGCGGCGACGGGGTGAGGGCGTTTCCATACAAAACAACGCAAATGCTAGCCACGATTTTCCATAGAAAGGAAAACAATAACACTTTTTATAATCTCCCTGACTAGCTTTACTTCACTACATCATGTTTTATTTTTACTACAAATAATCTAAATCTGCTTTTTTTATGGATAACAAAAAAACATGATTTCATCATAATTTCCATGGATACCAATTACTTAGACTTTAAAGCTTTTAGAGACCCAAACACATAATCTTGGAAATTGCACATGAATGTTACAGAACATAAACGCTTCCCTCTCCCTTATTTCCGATTTCCATTAGCTCTTATTGTGGGGCTCCGGTATAAAACCCTCTCACATAACCCACAGGGGCTGCTGAAGAGTTTGGGAGTGTAGTGCAAGGTGTAGACCCGAGCGAAACCTGCTGAGCTGCAACGGGAGGCAAATTTACACTGTGCAAATCAGAATTAGAGTTAAGAGGTGAAATTTCCTTTTCAACTCTAATTTACAGATTAAACATAAAGCAGTGCAGTGCGTGAGAGCTATGTGCAAAATCAAAGTATTTTCCCAGGAGGCATAAAGAATAACAATGAATGAACTCCACTCGCATTGTAACTTGGTGTTCCTCAGGTGTACACTTGCACCTGTTCTGTCCTTACTCTCAATCATCCCCACAGGTGTTAAACTTAGTATCTTTAAAGGTGTTTTGATCCAATGTACCAGCGAGATGGAGATGCCAGCAAGAAATGGCTGTTTTAGAAGTAAAGCCTGCAGAAAGCTCATTTTGCGGCTGTCTCTATTTTGCAAAGATTGCCATTTTCAATTTTTTACTATGCCGATCAGCGTTACCCATTCATTTATTCTTTAGAAGCCGTTGGACTTTTGAAAAGTGCCTATAGCAACCAATCAGATTCTAGCTCTCCCTTTCCTATTACATGCTAGAAAATGTCAGCTAGAATCTGATTGGTTGGTATGGGCAACATCTCCACTTTTCCAAATCCGCAGATTAGTAAATCTGGCCCTTGGTCTGGAATAATTACTTCTCAACTCAAAAAGCTATGAAATTTGCCCCCTGCAAATCAACACGGTTTATTTCCCAGATGTCAACTTTCCACTTGTTTTCCTCTTAATTTCAAACCCTGGATCTGGTGTGAAGTTTATAAGTCATATTTTAATTCAAATACAAACATTTTAAACGTTTTACACAGCGCCAAATGTGTCCTCTCTACTAGGCAGAAAGACCGCTCGCGCCCCGGACAGCGTGGACTGTAGCACCTTGTCCCTTTCTTGTTAAAACAGACAGTTAACTATTTATATTACGCATGAAATGACCAAATGATAATGTCAGCCCGGAACATCAGGAGAGACGTCACTGCTGTAGGGCAGATAAATGCCACAGGAAAGGTACCTGCCACCCTGATCGCTGTTCTGCGCGTTAGCTGTCAGTGCGGAGGGTGAGCTGTCACCACAGTGCTCTCCCTGGTTCATGGTAATTACGCAGAGTTTTACCTGCCACGCAATCAGGTCTTTGACTTTTTCAATCTTCTCGAGGTCCTCTGGGTGTTCTTGCATGTATTTCTCAGTAAAGAAAGCCTAGTGAACAGAAAGGAGGCCGATTAGAAAAGTGCATCTCATCAGTATATTGCGCCTAACGATAGGAGGTAACAGAACAGGGGCCACATTTACTAAGCTGCGGGTTTGGAGAAGTTGCCCATAGCGACCAATCAGATTCTAGCTCTCACTTTCCTATTACATGCTAGAAAATGTCAGCTAGAATCTGATTGGTTGCTAGGGGCAACATCTCCACTTTTCCAAACCCGCAGTTTAGTAAATTGACTGCTGTTCAGCTGGAGTACAATCGTCTTTTGAAATAAAGAGCATCATATCGGTGAACTACACTTCTTATAGGCCAGGGACAGGCCCATGCAAACATGCTTAGGATAAATAGAAGAAAATCATAAAATTAAAACTAAATTAAGGATCCAAAAGAATCTACAATCAGTAAAGCTAAAAAACCAAACAATAACGGGGAAGACTGGATGAGCCACTTCCAAATTTATCCTAAGCATGCAAACATGCTTAGGATAAATAGAAGAAAATCATAAAATTAAAACTAAATTAAGGATCCAAAAGAATCTACAATCAGAAAAGCTAAAAAACCTAACAAAAATGGGAAAGACTGGATGAGCCACGGGGAAGACTGGATGAGCCACATGGCTCCTCTATCTGCCGTCACTTTCTTTGCTTCTATGTTTTAGGTAAGTGGACACGCTTAAAAGGGGGTATATTGTAACGGAATGTCGCATACAAAATGTGTAAAGAATCCCTGACCCAATGTCAGAACCCCCCCGTGTGGCCTCTGAACAGAAGGTGGCATAGATATACACAGGTGGAAAGGACACAATGTCATAGACATTACACAGACAGGACTCCCGTAACGTGGAGGATTCATGTTAAAGCACAATGACCTGGATGCAGCCTGACAATAGCTCCTCATCCTCTTCTTACCTTCTCATAATTTGCAAATCCCCCCATTACTGCAGGGTCCACGATGCCGTTCAGAAGTAAGGAGAGGGGATTGATGGGCATATTGGGGTCGTTCATGTGCTGCTGCACCATGTTATTAATCTTTTCATTCGTCAGCTGCATGGTCTCAATGGCATTTTCCAATGGGCTAATTTCAACCTGTGAACATAAAATATCCCAATGACTACAGAATAATCAGAACGCTGTCATGCACAATCCAAGCAGTGTTACAGCACTGATGAAGAAGTCAGGACAGTCTGTGATCGCACTCTCAAGTAGCTGCACCAAAGGGGTGTGTCCTGTGCCACCAAAGGGGTGTGTCCTGTGAATAGCTCCACCCATGGGTGTGTCTAGCACTGCCAGAAACTATCTCTCAATAAAAATGGCAGCATCAGTATCTATTGATTATTATACTGTCCGTGCATAAACACTTTCAGTATTATTGTGAATAAATTATCTGTTGAATTCTTCATCGTTACAGAAAAGATAAAAGTAGATTTATGATTTATTCTGATTTTTATTATTTATTTATTAGTTATGAATTTATGATTTTTGATTTAATCACTGCAGCTGATTAACCAGAGACCAAAGTGTATTTTTTATCTCCATTATTGAAGCCATACTGTCTTCGATAACTGCCATCTTGGCCTCCATGAAAATGGCCGCCTCCATAGACCTCAACGCGGGGAAATAGGACACAATTTAGAAATACTGTCATCATACTGAAATAACCGCTGGAACCGAATCAGCATCAGGGAGATTGCCAACACTTCAGGAAGTCGGGGAGATCACCCACTCTTCAAGGAGTCTCCTTGATATTCAGGGAGAGTTGTCAACTATGCATTTCATTGAGGATTAGATGCATACATTCCTGTTGGTGTAGGCCTCCAACTCCCTTATTATATTTTAAGCTCTTCACTAGACAGGTGAGCAGGTCATGGCACATTTACAGAGATGGGGATAGGCAGACATAGAGCATTCCCTTATCCCGGATTAAACAGCAAGCTGCTGGGTTTATTCCACGGAGAGGGTGCTAACATGTTGCATTGTGGCTTAATGCAGTGTTGACATACGGATCGAATGTGTTTAATTCAAGCACATCCAGTGACATAGTGCTAATGACATAGCTTGTATTGTAAGTCACTCAAGAGTGTCATTCAGACAGATACAATTATATATCCAACACCTGCAAACTGGATTCATTCTCACCATGGAGATTACACTACACAATACTTTACACTTTATTTAGAATCTATTAGTGTTGTGTGTGTGTCACGGTATGTGTGCCTATAGATAAAGGCTTTTTACAGGGTCGCCTAATTGGGTTTATTTTGTGATTGAAGCAGCTTAATGACATCACTGAAACATGTGATTCACTGGCAGGAATGGGAAGATGGGGGGTCTTTTAAAGAATGGCGTAAGCCGGTTCATTGAATAATGGTCTCGTACTTTAGAGAGACGTCGACGCGTTCATTAAAATGATACACTGGCCCGATCCAGAGGGGAGCGTCCGCCAACTGATACGCCAGTGAAATTCTACTGCACGTGCTCGGAAATGAAGAGCTCGCCATCACGGCCGATTCAGATCTAAGCTCAACTCAAACCGTGGCAGCTTGCGTTCCGAGGGGCGTGTGGAGGGATGTCGTCAATGCACAGTAAGGGGCGGAGCCAAGCAAGTGCCGGGAACACAGATGTTTCAAAGGGACAGTTTGCACCTGCTACAGGCAATGTCTAGTCTCGGAGCTCACCCTCCACAAACTACTTCTTACCCTCCTGTTAGGATGTGGCAATTTGAACGCATTAAAAATGCACAGAATTCGCTGCCGAAATATTGTTATGTGTTAAATAATTTCTGTGTACGGTAAGAAAATTTTACTTTTTTGAAATATATAAAATATAAAGTATATTAAAAATATTGTTTGCCAATAATATCTATTTTTATTACTGCTGCTGATCTGTTCTATTTAACCATATATAAAACTTCTTTATAGATGTACTATCTACCTGCCCTGAATGGGAGGATAACCGGAGGCTGCGATATTACATTTCCTTGTAACACGATCATCGGCTTATTATATTGCTGATGACATTGACTCTACTTTATATCATATTTACAATTGTTGACATTGTTGTTGTTTTGTACTATACAATTTATTTATTAGCAAGTGTTTATATAGCGCCATCAGATTACGTATCGCTTTACAGAGAATATTTCACAATCATCTCAGTCCCTGCACCATTGGAGCTACATTCTAAGTTCCGCAACACAGACACACACACACTCACACACACACACGCACTCACACACACACACACGCTCGCACGCACACACACACACACACACACACGGGCTAATTTAGTCAGCAGCCAGTTAACCTACCAGCATGTTTTTGGAGTGTGGGAGGAAGTCGGCACACCAGGCGGAAACCCACACAGACACAGGGAGAACATACACACTCCATACAGATAAGGCCTAGTCCGGGAATCACACTCATGTGAGATACAAACGCTACTCACTGAGTCACTGTGTTGCCAATAACAATTGTAATGTTTCAATAAAAACTACAAATAAATAAATATATATTGTTTACTATTACATGATGTTTACACTCCAACAAGGATGGCTGCATTAATCAGAACCTCTGCGGTCAGAACTACCCCTCTCACGCGCACTGTATTTGGACACGTAGCTGCATTGCGCTTAGTGGCTGAGAGCTACATGCCGTAACTGAAAGCAATCCAAGGGACAATGAGATGCGCGCAGCCAGCCGCGTATTTCAAAACCTATCTACGGCACACACAATGTGCGATGATTACTGCGCATCTCTGGATCGAGAACACAGTCTGCTATTTATTATCTATTTAATATCTAACTCCACAATCTTTAGATTACAGATGCACAAGAAACAAATGAACAACTTGGTCAGATCATGTAAAAAACAGCAGCGACTCTTACCATATTAACGGATTTTACTTCGAACCATCTCAGGATCCCTGGAAGCTTGTAGGCAATGGAAAAGGTTGTCCTCTCGATCCACATATTCTAAAACAGCAAATCAGGCGCATGTAAGAACACAAACACCGCATGTCTGAGAAGATTGCCACTGAGAAAGTACCATCCATACGCACACAGCAGAGGCAGCCATTCTGTCAGGTCAAATGAAATTTTGGAGAATGTCGCCAATTACATCCCTTGCAACGTCCATCGATGAGAAGCTTTATCTACATGGTGTCAGTTGTCCCCTCACAGTACAAACCAGCTAATTATAGTGTCCTCCCAGCGCTAACTAACTCCGAGTAGACCCAGGTCTTCCAACTGTGAGTTCTGTGTGAGAGTCTGTAGAGGAGTAACCCTGTCTGTAGCTGAAGACTGCAGACTCCCAGCAACATTAGTCTCCCTCTTTTACTCACCTGTGACACACTCCCCTCATGAACACACCAACGTAATATCAGTAAAAACATGAAGAGCTATTTACCCTACAAGAATGCCTGTCTCCATTGTGCACACACAGCATGTGAATGGCATTGATATTTATAGAAATGAGCTTTAGGTTACAATGAATACATGAAATATGAATGTATGTTACAGGATGACATTATTGGAGCACGACTGAACGTTCCGGATATTTAGCATTTCTGTCCTGAGACTTACAGCAAATTCATTATCCGGATCTTTTTCTCCTTTTCTGATTGGTCTAGAGTACTGGAACCGGACAACTTCATTCACTCTGTAGAAACTGCAAGAAACAAGTTTATTTGACAATGTCACATGACACAGGAATCTGGGGCATCAGTAACGGTATCGGTGCGCAAGCTTTTTCTATCGGTTTTTTCTAATAGTTATTGTTTATTTGTTTATTAACAGGTTTTTTATGTAGTGCTACCAGCGTTCTACATTCAGCGTTTCCTAACACAGACACAGACACTAGAGCCTCCGTATTTCCCCAAGTATAAGACGCTCCCATATATACGACACACCTTAATTTTGGGCCCAAACTTGAAAAAAAAATGTATTACATAAAATTATTGAACTCAAGTTGTAATAATCATTTAGCCTTATTGCCCCCTCTTTGTGTCCAGCCAGTCTTATTGCCCCTCTTTGTGTCCAGCCAGTCTTATTGCCCCCTCTTTGTGTCCAGTCTTCACATCCATCCATTCCAATCACATCGCAGCACACTTACCTTTGCTCTACCTCCGACTCTCTCCCCCGCGGCGTGCTCTGCAGAATGACGCTGATGTGACCTTAGGTCACGCTAGTGTCATTTGCAAAGCGCGACGCGAGGGAGAGATTCGGAGGGAGAGCAAAGGTAAGTGTGTTGCGTGGACATCCCCTGTATAAGACTCACCTGGTTTTTAGACCCCAAATTTATTTTTAAAAAGTTGCGTCTTATACATGGGGAAATACGGTCATTTATTCAGCAGCCAATAAACCTACCAGCATGTTTGGAAGGAAACTGGAGCACCCAGAGGAAACCCACCCAGACACAGGGAGAACATACAAACCCCACACAGCTAGCCCGTGAACTGAACTCATGACCTCAGCGCTGTGAGGCACAAGTGTTACTCACTGAGCCACCACGCTGCTCCACTATGTCACTCACTATGGAATTATGTAAAGTACCACATTCCATATCATGCAGATACTTATAAATATAAATAGATGATATAAAAGATAAACCTGCTCTCTGTCATTTGGTATTGCACCTGATTAAAATATGGTTATTTCTCCTTACAGCCTTGTCTAGCCATCAAGTGTACCACCAGTAACACAAGTGCCACCCCTGGCAGAGTACATAAAGCTTCGCAGGCTGCTTCATGGTCATCTTCTGAGAGGATCGTCACGATCAACACCCAACTGCATCGTTCGTTTGTTTGTTTTTTTGTTGGTCACCAAGACTTTATTATCATAAAACCGGATCCAGACTCCTGCAGGCTTTCCACACTGTGTTGTCAGAACCTGATTAAGCGCTAAGTGTGGTGGTAGTCGGTGGCGGTCCCGTTTCCTCAGGTCCTTTGTCCGCTGCCACCGCCTACCCCCACATTTATCGCTTAATCAGGTTCTGACAACACAGAATCTCTAACGGCAAGGAAGGGTCCCCGGTCCTACATACAGTTCCCTGCATCTTGGTGAGAGCTTAAACGCTCGTCCTAACGTCGGCAGTAACGTCATTGTAAGGGTTAACACGACACCATCCGCTGAATACACCGGTCTAACGCACTTTTGTCCGAACTGTTCTCATTTGCACTAATGATATAGCTGCATTTATTGCTCCCTACACACTATATGGTGCACCTTCAGCAACATTTACTTATCTTTGCATTATTGTGTCATGTTTTTATGGTAGTGGTGGGTTGAGGGCCACTCCCCACCACACTAAACTGTGTTATTGTTGCATATTGTAACACTTGACGCTGCTTATTGGGTTAACTAACCGTGTTATGTGCATATGCTAGTGGTGGGTTGAGGGCCACTGCCCACCACACAAACTACATTGTTACATTTTATGTTTCATGTTTTTACTTATCTGAATACATGGATTTGAAAGTCTATTTGTGTGTATGATGGCGCAGGTTAAACATTCTTTGATTGTCTTCTGAGTTCCCCCCTGGGTGCTAGGAGCTCTAACAAGGGGCAGCTCCATTCCCCTAACCTATAGCAGCCTCTACACCACCGAACCGGTATCTTGTTACCCTACACCACCCTCCGTGTCAGGCAGGCAGCGCATTTAGGTGCCACCCCCAGATCTGAAAAGTTGATTACCCCACACTGATATCCCCAGCCCGTTTATTAGCTGGCGACAGACCCACCAATCACAGAGCACCTATAAGTAATGGAGACCTAGGATAAGTATGCATCAGAATGCTCAGGACACCATGGATAAAGAGCCTGACTAATGGAACTGTGTCATGCTAAAGACTGCACCTTCCTCCTGAAACAAAGCGTACTGTAAATAATGCATAGGAGTGAGGATGAGCCGTCTCCTGCTCATCCTGTCATGATGATTTGTGAGGAAAACATGCTTTTGGAAGGATTCCCAGTAGATACACATCTGAGGGGCTATCTTAGGCGATTACAGAGCCTGGGGCTATCATTAGGCTGCTGCTTCCTCCTCCCCTCCTTTACATACCTCACTAAATCCCTAATGCCCATACTCTGCAAATATTAAATACGGCAAAGCTAAAATAACATGTCATGTGGGGCTCTCCCACTTCTGCTGTCAAAATATTCCCTGGAAAATGTGTCACTCCGTCTTGTGATAAAAATAAACAAGATTAGGATTTGGGACTAGAAGCGCTGGTTTTGCCACAATAATTTAATGATTTTTTTTTTTTTGGTCCACTCCAGAACAGGAAATGCCTTCATCTCAGTGTTCACCAGTCTTACAGCAAAAAAGCCAAACTTGCCAACTCTCCTTGAATCTCCCTAACTCCCTGAAGTGTTGGCAATCTCCCTGATGCTAATTCAGTTTCAGAAGTAATTGCGGTATGATGAGAGTATTCAGAAATTGTGTACTATCTGTCCAGGACGGAGTTGCCGCCAAGAAATGGCTGTTTTAACAGTAGAGATAATCGAAAGATGATTTTTGTCTGTCTCTATTTCGATAAGCCAAGCATTTTTTGGAAGCTGCCAGACTCGTCGTGCCAACCGACCGGAGAGGTGAGTAATAAAAGGGGATGGTAAGAGTAATGAAAGGGGAGGATAGAGTTAGATGAGTTTTCAGAGAGGGGAGTCTTAGGGTTAGGCTGCGGGGAAGGGAGTCTTAGGGTTAGGCTGCAGGGCGGGGAGTCTTAGGCTTACTCTGCGGGGCAGGGAGCCATAGGGTTAGGCTGCAGGGAGGGGAGTCTTAGGCTTAGTCTGCAGGGCGGGGAGTCTTAGGGTTAGGCTGCAGGGAAGGGAGTCGTAGGTTATGGGGAAGGGTTAGGGTAATGTAAGGGAAGAGTTAGGGTAAGGGCTGGGTTATATTTATTTTTATTATTTAGCGTGTAGTAAGAATGAGTGTGTGATTGTGTGTGAGGTGGTAAGAGGTCCTAGGAGGACCTCATAAAGCATTAGGCCACATTGATATAATATCTCTCCCTATATTATTACCAAACATCCATTTCTCTTTCCTGCCTTCCTCTAATGCTGTTTATGCCTATCAGGCAGAGCTGTTTCTATTCATTGCCCAGAGACGTATTGCTGCTCTGTGGATAATAAAGTTATGGTGGATGAGTGAGCGCTATTTTAGTGTATGTGAAGAGCAGGGGTCACGGTAATCCGCTGACAGTCCATATTACTACAGTCTAGGAACAGAGCCGGTAACACCACAATACTGTTGATCATCTGTAACGCCTCGATAAATAATTCATTTTCTGTGGTGGGATTCCACAGGGAGCTCAGCGTAGAACAATTAAGGCTATAAAAATGCCCTGATCAGTAACTGTTTCCAGTGCACCAAAAGCAGCCAGGCGATGACAAGAAACAATTCTGTCTGATAAAAACGAAACACACGGCTAAAACCACAGGAGGAAGCCCGAGACGTAGAGCCACATAAAACCGCAGGACGGTGTGTAAACGGATACATAAAAGTATTTAGCGCCTCGGCACCTGAATGCACGGATTGTCAGGCTGCCGTCAGTCAATTTGCTCGATCACGCGGCGTGCTACGCAAATCCATGACTTCAATTAACCCTTTGTTCCACAGGGACTAGGAATGTAAATGTGACATCATGTGATTGCCTGGTGGCTTTCTGCTCTGCGGGGGGTGTTTCTCAGCTGTTATCCCCGTCCGTGTTATAGCGTCACATACAGTGCAGCACGCGTGATCCTGCACTGATTTACGGTTATGTAATGTCTCGCAGGCATCTGCTGCACTGTTTCCCATCCCCGGGGATTACTATAGGATCACACAACAGACTCGTTCAATCTCACTAGATAAGCAAATAACAGCTTATCCAGCCCGGCAGAGGTATCCTGCTCATAATGAAGTCTTATGTATTACTGCTCGGTCCGGAGAAACACTATATCACAGTGTATTATACGGAGTATAAGGTCTCACCTTAAGATCTGCTCTGAGACGGGTTTATTCTTAAACTTTGGAGGCAACTCAAGTAACGGTTTCACTGTGAAGCACTGAATGTCTGCACATTGTTAAAGTTAAAGGAAAAATAAGCAAAAAAAGTCATATTTAAGGACCGGAAAGAGTCAGTATTACAATCGATAGGATAGGATAACGCCAGCTTGTTGCATCTAGCCGCACGCTATGATAATAGCAACCATAACGGTGTATATAAACTGTACCGTTATTTGTCACTTAGGCCTCATTCAGAAGTGCTGCGTCTTTAGAGACAAGGGAATGGATCCAAAGATTCCATTTTGCTGCGTTTGGAACTCTGAAAGTATTATTTCACTAATAATATGAAGAAACATCATAGGACACTAATAAACTTATAGCTCTGCATTGCAACTACTACTGCCTTATAGCTCTGCATTGTAACTACTACTGCCTTATAGCTCTGCATTACATTTACTACTGCCTCATAACTCTGCATTACAATTACTACTGCCTTATAGCTCTGCATTGTAACTACTACTGCCTTATAGCTCTGCATTGCAACTACTACTGCCTCATAACTCTGCATTGCAACTACTACTGCCTTATAACTCTGCAATGCAACTACTACTGCCTTATAACTCTGCATTGCAACTACTACTGCCTTATAAGTCTGCATTGCAACTACTACCGCCTTATAACTCTGCATTGCAACTACTACTGCCTTGTAGCTCTGCATTGCAACTACTACTGACTTATAACTCTGCATTGCAACTACTACTGCCTTATAACTCAGCATTACAACTACTGCTGCCTTATAACTCTGCATTGCAACTACTACTGCCTTATAGCTCTGCATTACAACTACTACTGCCTTATAACTCTGCATTGCAACTACTACTGCCTTATAACTCTGTATTGCAACTACTACTGCCTCATAACTCTGAACTACTTCTACAAAGCTAAATGTTAGAACTACTGACTGGCAGCATATTATTCTACATTAGTCTTATTATGTCCACCTGGGAGAGTCACGCTGCCCCCATAGTGCACACACACTGTAACAGATGCTTCACATAGCGACTTAAACAAAGAACTTTCTTCTTTTTCCCATGCACTTTTTCTGAGCGTTTCTCTGGCTGCACTCTGATTGACATCTCCACAGAGTGTAGGTTCTCCCGTTGTCTCCCCATCTCACATTCACAGCGGCTGGCTGAGCCGGAATCAGACAGACACCCACACTTATGCTCCTTACAATCATATTGCAAGTGAAAAAATAAAAAACTATAAAAAGAAAGGGCGTTGATTGTCAAGGATACACTGTCCAGAAGAATTCTTCATATCATCGCCTGGCGGAGACGTCGTCTTCATCTTTTCCGCGTTGGGAAACTGGGTTAGCAGCCGAGCCTCAAAGTCTTCCCGTCTTTCATATTCTTTCCCTCTGTAAATGAACACTTTGTTCTGAAAAACACAGAGGGGAAAAACAGATTTAAACTGTATTGATCAAAACGCCCACAAAAACTTAGATTACCTTCCTGCCACGATGCCTGTCTGCTGCGCACAGCTGGACCTTTCTGTTAAACGCGTCTCAGCTGAAACACTGGCCATTTTGCTAGATTGCCACTACTCATGTGTGCAGTTTTAACTCTGTGGGTGTCTGAGCACCCCCAAATAAAGTGTTACCACTAACACAATAGCCCATGTGGGTGAGGAGAGAATCCCCTAATCATCTTAAATTGAGTCCCTTTTAATAAGTATACCTTCCAACTGTCCCTATTTCCATAGGGCTGTCCTGATTTGTGTCACGCAAAAGGGGTGGGGTTTATAAGGAAGTGGGTGGTATTTGGATAAAGTTGACCTATTGTGGGCAGACTCTGGGCGGCGCCAGGGGTAGAAGGTGACAGATTCGGACCCCGTAGCAAGGACGATGGGTTCGAGTCTGGATGTATGTGACCAGGTGGGACTAGAGGTGGAGTCAGTTGGGACTAGGGGTGGGGCCAGGTGGGACTAGAGGTGGAGCCAGTTGGGACTAGGGGTGGAGCCAGGTGGGACTAAGAGCGGTGGAACTAAAGGCTGACAGCTTAAAATCCCTTAGGGGTGGATGAGGATACTGCATGTCAGAGGTAGTATCCTAATATATGATTGGAGGTTCATTAGTTGGACGAATAGAACGGACAGTGTTCCATTTCGGTTAATCGGATTCGCTTGAATGCGCAGGTAGCAAAATCTTAGCTTCGGCCAGTTATCACAAGTCTGGTGCACCAGGAGAGCCATCGTAACATACAACTTCATGCACTGCAAGCTCTTATTCCTAGTCTAACAAAATCAGACTAATGGCCTAAATAACCAGGGAAATCCTCGTCAGGGATGAATGGAAAC
This sequence comes from Limnodynastes dumerilii, assembly GCA_011038615.1. Classification (NCBI taxonomy): domain Eukaryota; kingdom Metazoa; phylum Chordata; class Amphibia; order Anura; family Limnodynastidae; genus Limnodynastes; species Limnodynastes dumerilii. Next base: position 159,702 of record WWET01000300.1, read on the forward strand.
TCCTAGCTGTTATTTGCAAATAAAATCTGAATATATAACCTCAGTGCGTGTCTCTTATTTAAGAGAAAATCAGCAATGACTATGTGGGACGGTGCTATTCTATGAACAGCAGTCAGCCAATACCACTCCACTGCACATGTAACCTTTTTTTCATGTTTGCAGATCTATATTACTGGCAATGCTAGAGGAAATAAAACAGGGTATTATCGTTTTAATAAGATTGCCAGCAGGCAATGGATTCCTACTTTTCATGACCTACTTCTGTACATTAAAAAAAAAAAAATGATTGCAGCTTTGGTACACACTGTAATAGGTTTGATGTGGAGTAAGTTATATAAGGTCAATTCATCAAACATAGATGCAGAAAATGTTAATTATTGACAAGGGTGCCAAAGACAAATTGCGATAAAGGCGGTAAAGCAAGCGGGATTTAAGAGAAAATTCTTTGTCAGCAATGCATTAATCCGTCAATCAGACATTACCGTTTGCTGGCTAATGTACGGTTTTGGTGGCGATATAACTCCCCCCTTGCTCAATGAGTTGTGAAATGCGGTACATGCATTTCTGAACAAACTCACAAGCTTGTGAAGAAAAATCAGTCTTGGATTAATAAAGATACTTAAAACGCTATTGCCGATCGCATTATTCACTCTTTCACTGCGCACAATGCATCTAAGCTGGAAAATTGCTTGTTGGACAGCACTGGCTTTGAATTTCAATCCACTGAAAATCGTGTCTCACCGGTAGCAGCTTACAGCAGTAGCTGCGGTGACACCTGTGCCATTTCACAAGCGGATTAATAGCACAATGGTGTTAACTTTCACAGCCATACAGGAGCTATAACTGGGCGCATTGCAGAAAAAGCTGGATAATGCAAACATTGTGCTACTTAATATCACTTTCTTAATTAGGACAGTTTATCGAAATCACATTGCTTGCAAATAGAATATACTTATTTTAGATCTTTATATCTATATATAGGTCTAATTTTTTAACAGTTTTTTTATAGCATCATCATTATATAGCATTTAACGTCTTTTTTTTTTTTATCTTTCACATCAGCCTCTTACCTACTATAGCATATTTTAGTGAGTGTGGGAGAAAACCAGAGCACATACAAACGTCACACAGGTAAAACTCGTGACATCAGCAGTGTGAGGCAGAAGTGTTATCACTTGAGTCACAATATTTATTCTGCACGTTAAAACGTATTTATTGAACACACTCATAAAAGGAATAAGGAAACAGGAATTTAAATCGGAACTGTCACAAGGGGGCACTGTATAAAGCAGGGGTGTTTTAAGAAGTGAGGGCCCTTGTGCAGGATTTGTATGTGACCCCCCTCTTACCCGAGACAGGACTGTCCCGATTAGCAGACCTCAAAAGAGGCGGAGCCTAACAGCGCTGTAAGCCACGCCCTTTTATGGGCCGCAAATAAGGACAGTCCCACCGCAGGGGAAGAGGGGCTCATTCGCCATCTATTTCTTCCCTCCGGAAGATCTTAGAGGGAGGAAATAGATGCCGAATGGCCCCCCATTCCCCTGCCAACCCTGGGGGCAGGATGAATGCCACAGGGCCCTCTGTTCTGAGGGGCCCATGTGCACTGCACACCCTGCACCCATTATAGATACGCCTATGGTCCAAAGCAATTATACTCCTACTACTGTCTAAATGCCGGTCACCTTTAAATCGTTTATGGACCTTTAAAAATGAATGTTGCACATTAAAAATTGCACTTGCACGATAGTTGGATCAATTTGTTTACATAAATGGTTGGTTTACACAGCAAGGTCGGGCACCTGGACCAATTACCATTCAGTGTGTGGACAGTTTCTAATTTCCCTGGTTATGAAACCATTTTGTCGTAGCCGGGGAAATCATTAAAGTGTGTGGTCAGCAAGCGTCTATTGAATCTCTTTCTTATCTCACTGCCTATTCTTTTATATGAGGGAGAGATGAAGACGACAAAATAATTTCTGAAACACAGATCAAGCAAAAAAAAGCATTTACGTAATTAACTATAGGAAACTGAATCACATAATTTATCTCTATAGAAGCCATCTACTGGCTTGAACAATGTTGGGTCATCAATGAGGCACCAGAGAGCTGAATGCTCATCAACAATTTGTCAGTATATGAAGGTAAGAATTACACTTTAAATCCCTGTCCCTCATCAAGCGTTTCATTGTATTACTACTATTACTGGACGTCTGAACAATAGGGAGTACCACCTTTAACTTGGGAAGCTTTAAGAGTGACCATGATTGACTAACTACTAAAGCAGTCTTCATATATGCACAGGCCGTAGATAGATCAACACCACGGGCCAGATTTACTAAGCTGCGGGTTTGGAACAGCAGAGATGTTGCCCATAGCAACCAATAAGATTCTAGCTGACATTCTCTAATATGTATTAGGAAAGTGAGAACTAGAATCTGATTGGTTGCTATGGGCAACATCTCCACTTTTCCAAACCCACAGCTTAGTAAATCTGGCCCCACATGTTCTCTACCCGTGACTCTATTCCTCTTGAATCTGATATTTACCCTAAGGAACGTGGGGAATCCTTGTCCATAATATCCAACGGCAAAGTAATCAGGTTTCGGGCGGATAACTTTCACTATGTTTTCAAAAAATTGCGCTTGTTTTTTCTAAAAGATAAAATAAATATAAAGTCAAAGAAATAATGGTTAATCATGCTTCAGCTTCAAGTACATTGGGTATAGGTGGTGGTCTTTGAAAGGCAAAGGGGGAATAGACAGTATCTCATGCAGTGCAACAGAAATTAGCCCAGGCAGCGCACAGGAAGTAGCCCAGAGAGTGCACAGTAAGCAGCCTAAGCAAAGAACTGAAAGTAGCTAATGCAGCGCACAGGAAGTAGCCCAGAGAGTGCACAGTAAGCAGCCTAAGCAAAGAACTGGAAGTAGCCCAGGCAGCGCACAGGAAGTAGCCCAGGCAGAGCACAGGAAGTAGCCCAGGCAGAGCACAGGAAGCAGCCCAGGCAGAGCAGAGGAAGTAGCCCAGGCAGAGCAGAGGAAGTAGCCCAGGCAGAGCACAGGAAGTAGCTAATGCAGGGTAGAGGAAATAGCCAAGGCAGAGAACAGGAAGTAGCCAATGTAGAGAACAGGAAGTAGCCCAGGAAATGCACAGTAAACAGCCTATGCAGAGAACAGAAAGTATCCCAGACAGCACACAAGTATTAGCCAATGCCGAGCAAAGAAAGAAGCCCCTGAATAACTCTCTTTGTTATGAGAGTAGTCTGGTTTATTAGCTGCCCCTTCAAATGCCAACAATTTTCGGTTAGCAGTGTTAAACACCATCCGCCATACATTACAATCGATGCATGCTGTAGCTTGGATTCACAAGCTTGCCACTCTGTCATTTTTATTTGTTGTCTCTTATCGCTTGGCTTTTTCATCAGCTAAAACCTACACTGCATATTTCAAGCTTGTATACTGCATGGTGAAGCTCCTCTCCAACAAAGAATTGTTTTTTTAAATTTCCCAATAGCAAGGCTCGTATGTTTGGTTTCCAATGACAAATGTGCCTATTTAGTTTAAATGAACAGCAACATTTGCAGCGGCAGACGGCACATCTGAGGAAACTATCAGCCTTATTATATATCATGACATTGCTTGGCGAGGATAGTGCCACCCTGATGCAAACCTTGTGGGAAGGACCCCCGTTACCTACTCCTTGGACATCACCTTCAGACATGTCCAAAACGTAGGAAAGTAGGAAGAAAACAGAATGATCTAACAAAGTTAAAATAATGACGTAAATCGGTTCTTCAATCAGTGGACAGGGAGTCTGACAAGATTACTCTCCAATTACCAATGTCACAACTGTACATTTCTGAAACAGCACAAGGTACAGTGGCAAAGGTTATTTTTCTTTATAAATCCTAACGCAGATGTGACCACATACACCTTTACACTCCAGGGCGCTTCTTTCACAATGTGGAGAGTAAAGTTAATTGTAGACCGTTAAATAAAGCATTAAAATCTATTTACCATTCAGTTGTAATCGGGACTCTAGCCGAGTGCGTTCAATGGAGCGGACGTTTCCCATTCATACACACAGTAGGAGTCCCTAAAACCTGCGTGTATGAATGGGTAACATCAGCTCCATTAAACAGGCTCAGCTGGAGTCCCAATCATAACTCAAAGGTGAGTAAACACACTTTTATTAATCTCAAAATGTCCTTTCCCCAGAGGGTGGGTCCGCTATACATGTCATGTCAAGCCATGTATGGCAAGCTTTTCCCATTTTGGCTAAAGGTATATCTGGTCACATCTGTATTTTCCAAGAACCCAAAGTCCAGAGAGCTGCTAATGGCTGATGCTCTACAAAAGGTATGGAAACGCTGCTTATGTATCGTGTAAATGCAAAAAAAAAAAAAATTATGTAAAACCTCCAAAAATGCTTAATTGGGAAAGGAAATGTATCTGGGGAAGCAGCTGCATTGTGCTTGGTTATTATGAATCGTATTCACACCTAAGTGCGTAAATTTAGTAAATGATCTACTACACGTGTAATAAATCATTTACGCAATCTACATATGGAGTAGTTTAAGTAGAAAGAGGTGGCGTAATGACGCCTCGGGGAGTGATTAGGCAGAAATGGGAGGGGGGAGGGATTTAGATTAACCGGGCAGGACAGGGGGAAGGCGTGGGAGAGGAAAGGTCAGTGCGTAGTTTCCTTCTTAAGAAGTAGTGCCATAAAGTACTTATAAACAGGGGCACCTACGGCTCACACTCGCAAGTGTGAATCCGGTCCCATACATGCACTGGAGTCTAGAGCTACGGTTGCGTTCCTCTTCGGATTCCGTCTAGGCTGCACCATATTTGTAGCCGGCTGTACGGTACCCAGGATGTGTTCATTAATGCGTCTCCGGCTTTGTGGATGGTTTCCCGTACAAGGAGAAAATATCTACACATGGCACAGAATCGTGAACCATTTATGTCTCTAAACTGGTTTAAAAGACGTTTCTGTTTCTTACAAAACGGAAATACTTCCCGACACATTGTCACGTGATGCTTTGTAACAAGTGCAATGACAGACAAAGCGGACAACGACCATTACAACGATTAAACACAAGGTTTGTCAGCATTTATTTTGCGATTAGTGTTAAGATGCAGAGAAAACAAGACTTACCAGCAACTCGCTCAGTTGTTCATAGTCAAACATTTCGTTCTCATATTGCTCTGCCAGTTCTTTGCCGAGGGTAATAGCTTCTTCCCACATCTGTGTACACACCAAAATTCATTCATCAAACTCTAATCTAATAGTTATTTACACGCCAGATATACAGAGCACAGTATTAGGGGTGACAAGAAAAAAGACAAGCACCAAAACGCGTGCATATAAATGTCTTACAGAAATGCAGACACATTACCTGAGCAATAATGGAGAACAATGCGCTATAACACACACACACTGCTACAAAACCCCAAAAAACACAGTTGTCACACAGTTGGCAATACAAAATACAGGAGTATTTTAAGATTTGGGACCAGATCCAATATTAAGAACAGCAGGCTACTTACGAATGCAAAACGCGTAAGAACTTTGTCAGTTCTTAATGTTTATGTGTACGGAGGCCATTTACGCATCTGAACTTACAATACTGCATTCTCACCCGTCTCTTTTACGTGGGGCAAATGTGTAACGTTTAAGCTAGGGGTCAGAACTTGGAAGGTCCGTGCATGCGATGGAAGTGTACTACACTCGCACACGCGGCCTGTAGTATAGGAGCGCTGGGCCTCTCTTTTGTTCCTTGTAGTTGCACAGTGGTCATTTTGGTCCTTGGCTGCACCACTACATTTATATATACACTTGCACACATTTCATATATTGAATTAGAAGCGCGGCCTGTGTTTTTCTGTTACTTTTCTAGTTTTACTTTGTGAGTCTGACCCCTCCCACAAAATGGCTGCTTGCACACTGTTCAAATAGTAGGAGTCTCTTAAACATGGCCGCACTGTTCAAATGGCAGGGGTGTCTTAATACAGACCTCCTGAGTACACATATAGCAGATGAATAGGGATTCACTTACAGGAGGAGCCTTGACGCTGGGCAGGTGAGATAAGCCAATATAGCTATATTGTGACCTAAGCCTCCTTTTTATGTATGTGCTGACACATAGTGTTATATAATGTTTGGAGCGCCGGACCTCTCTTTTGTTCCTTGAAGTTATACTGTAGTATAGGACGCAGGTAAGTCTATTCTGTACAAATGGACTAACGTGCACACAATCGTACTTAATTCAGAATCCTGTCCTTGCCGTCTTATTCCAATTACACCATACCCACTCCTTTTTTCCTTGTAAATGAATCGGTTTTGATGTGTTGTAAATTAAGAGGTTTAATGGTTTCTAAGTAACTTTTCAGACGTGAAGCAGAACGATGATATAGGATTGGATTTGTATGCAATAGCCGCTTGTGTAACCAAGGTGTTCTGCAACAGAATTCCCATCGTTTGGAATTTCCGTACAAGTAGGGAGGGGGGACGGGAACCGTTACCATTGATCCATGCACAGAGGATAGACATGTGATTGGATGCAAATCTGTGCAGAGAATTTAAGGCAGGGTTCTGGACACGTCAGTGTGAGAGTGACAGGAGAGATTACTCTGAGCTCTGTGCATACGGAAAATGCGCGGAAGTCTGGATCAGGTACATGGTTTGGTAACTTTACACTAACATTGCCTCCTAACCCCCCCCAAAAAAAACATTGGACTGGATCACCGTGGTATCCGTTCATCTGGACACTCAGATCCAACCACACGGAAAACGCCCACTAATCTAATGTCTGGATCCTGTCATTAGGATGGGGTTCTAAATAAGACTGCAGTCAGAAAAGCTGCTGTGATGTCACTGCTCCGCCTCTGTACAGGTGTAATCCCAGCCTATCTGAATAAGGCTGCTTAGCCAACGATATACAGACAGGTGCTTTGACTCTTGGGAAAACAGTAATGTTATAGACTCCGGGATTTCTGTGGAATACATACGCTGGATGCGATGGAGGGCAAAAGGCCACAAAAACTAGACATCGTATCACAGAGGCTTCAATGGATATATAAATCTTTGCATTTACTTTTCAGGTGGATGTTATGTAATGAGAACAGTCCAAATATCACCAGCGTAACCTTTGTGCTCCGCTAAAGAGCTGTAAATTCTCAGTTACTGCCTGTGGGGATCGTGGCTATCAATCACTCCTTCTCTGTAACGTTGTCTGGCATGGCTGCTATCTCTGGAAGTATGATCAAAGACCCAGAGGATTGGCATATTTTCCAGAGCAAGCAAAATGGTAAAATGTCAGGGCAAATCCCCATAATAACCAGCGCGTGGAAAATAAACTTATCAAAAGCCCGACAAATTGTTCCCAAAAAAGAAAAAAAGAAGCAAGTGACCGGTCTGACGCCCTGATTTCCACAGCGCGGAGGAGACACTTGATAAATGACACTTGTCCTGTGTCCTTACAAAGCACATCTGAATAGGATTTCCATCTCTATTACATAACGCTCAGTTCTTTATCAAGCAAAAGAGCCTTTGTCATGAACCGTTCCATTAATAGGAGACGTGTCCCTGTGATAGATAGCCACAGTGCGGCTTCTAGGTCAGCCTCCGAAATACAATATCGCCACATATTAAAGGTGCAGGTCATCTACAAAGCAGAGGCAGACATGTTTGTATGATGAACTAGTCCCATTGTACAGTGTTGCTAAATGCCGGACCGTGTTCACAGATCCGTAATCAAGTGGAGTTTTAGGAACGTTTTAACTGTGCATGCGTAGTAACTCTATTTACATACATTACGTAGAACATGCGCACGTCAGTGCCTAACGAATGGACTTGTGAATCGCACTTGGTGAAAAACGTACGGATGGGCGGGGTTAAAAAACGGACGTGAAAATTTACATAAAAGTGTACATTTTGCCACAGGGGATATTATTTTTATGTAACATTCTTGACACACAGCAATGTCCCCAGTTTAAATTGTTTTGCTCAAGTAACGGATGAGGTCCAAAATATACACACCAAGCAGTCATTTAATTAGCCGGTGGGAGTCCCCAGCACGATGGCCGTCTTTCAGAAGTAGAGACAGACGAAAGTTCTTTTCTCTATTTTGAATAGCAGCCATTTTAGATTTTTTTTCAGAATGGGCAAGTATGCTGATTGGCGTACTCACCCCTAGAATAACCTCTACGGGGACTTTAACTGTTGGGGGGTGGTTAGGATTAGGCTGTAGGGAAGGGAGGGATAGAGTTAGGGTCATGGAAGGGGAGGGCTAGGGTTATGGTGAGGCTGCAGGGAAAGGGAGGGTTAGGGTCAGGCTGCAGGGGAAGGGAGGGTTAGGGTCAGGCTGCAGGGGAAGGGAGGGTTAGGGTCAGGATGTGGTAGACGGAGGGTTAGGGTCAGGCTGCGGGGGAAGGAAGGGTTAGGGTCAGGCTGCAGAGAAGGGAGGATTAGGGTCAGACTGCGGGGAAGGGAGGATTAGGGTCAGACTACAGGGAAGGGAGGGTCAGGGTCAGGCTGTGGGAAAGGGAGGGTCAGGGTCAGGCTGTGGGAAAGGGAGGATTAGGGTCAGACTACAGGAAAGGGAGGGTTAGGGTCAGGCTGCAGGGGAAGGGAGGGTTAGGGTCAGGCTGCGTGGAAGGGAGGGTTAGGGTTAAGATGTGGTAGACGGAGGGTTAGGGTCAGGCTGTGAGGGAAGGTAGGGTTAGGGTTAGGGTAAAGATTAGGGAAAGGGTGGGATTATATTTTATACCATTCAGAGCACCATGTTTGATGCTCTGGGGATCGATTGCTTTGCCTCTTCGAGGGCCCTCCTTGACTGGTACCCACACCCATAATTGGCTTTTTTTTCATTCTGGAAATACAATTGGTCATTAAAAGTCTTAGGACACTACTAAGCCAGATATACTGCAGTGACCTGGTGGCATAGCTATGGACTATTTTACTACAAGGGGCATTGTGTCAATTTAGAACATTAGGTAGGTGTCCGTGTGTATGCAGCTTAGTTCATGCAAAGATATATTCCAAACAAAAATAACGTTAATGAAAGGGGAATTACAGTAGTTGGTTAGAAATAGCATCTATAAACGTCACCCTCACAATCCGCATATATGTCATTACTTCAAGGAGGAATCCCGTGCAGTAAAAGTTTACATATTTTTATTACAGTATTTATAATTGCTAGTAATGATTTATTCTGGGGTAGCATAACAACCCAGGCACGTGTCACTTCAGTCCAATCTGTGAAGTGGCAACATTCACACTGCTATCACATGGCATGCCGAAAACGTCTGAGTAGCAAACTTACGGTGTCTGGCAGCCATATTTGTTTGCTAAAGAGAGATATTATTGAAAAGTAAATGATTTGTTTGATGGAGACAGGAGAGAGGGAGAGAGAGAGAGAGAGTTGAGTAGCAACTGTGTCTGGCAGCCATGTTTGTTTTCTAAAGAGAGATATTATTGAAAAGTAAATGATTTGTTTGATGGAGACAGAGGAGAGGAGAG
>WWET01000300.1:203495-213767 GCA_011038615.1 Limnodynastes dumerilii
GGAAACATCACCTCTCAACTCTAATACTGTTTGCAACAGATGAAATATGACTCCCCTGCAATCACCATGGTTGAGCCCAGGAGTAACTTTCCTCTCTTATTTTCCATCTCTGAATCAGGTCCAGAATGCGGTAGGGTATTGGGTTCACACTTAAGGGGAAAGTTAGGGTTAGGCTGTGAGGGATGGAGAGTTAGGGTTAGGCTGCAGGGGATGGAGGGTGAGGGTTAAGCTGTTGGACGACATGGAGGGTTAGGTTTAGGCTGCGATAAGGTTAGGGCTGAGGAAAGGGGAAGGTTAGGGTTAGGCTGTGGGAAAAGGAGGGTTAGGAAAAGGTTAAGGGTAGGGTTAGTTACCTTTCAGCGGAGGAGTCTATGAGACTCCAGTAGTTGAATATCCACCACTTTCTAAAATGCAGATTGCCAGCAATTATAGGCAGTCTGCATTCAGCTGTAGTACAATGGTCTTTCGAAATAATTTATCAACACCGTTACAACTATGGAGTTAAAGTGACAATTGTGAAACAAAAAACTCAATATCTGCTTAAGGTTCTGTCTCTAACAACCGAACTGTCATATAATATCTTACAGTTTCTAGGTTACCTGTAAAACATTACTCAAATTAGTTTCTATGTGTCATCTAAGCTAAAACATTTAAACAGATTCATACATTTTCCATTAAATTGCTAGATTAATGGCTTTTCCTTCAAACAGTAAATTTAAATGTACTACTTAAAAACAGTAAATGTTTTAATTATAAATAAAAGCTTAAAAAATACTATAAAATCAAGGTCACCTTTTCTATACCAACTGTTTTATTGTTAGAATGCACGCTTACATTTTCCTACCGTGAACCCCAATTTCACAAACACGGAGTGACCCAAAATAACGTGATTAGGTCTCATATTTACAAATGCTGATAAAAATGTTGAACTAGTGTCAATAATTGTAGCAAACACACACAGGACTAGATTCCTGCTATAAGAGTTGACTATTGCAATTGGAGGGATTTGACACATCAAATGACATACATTTCCATTTATTGTTTATTGGTTTCTAAACAAGTTTTTACATACCGCCGTCATATTATGTAGTGCTTTACAATTTTAAAGAATAATTATGTAGCACCACCCCTTACACCACACTGGGGAATGGGCTTCCGATCAGACACATACAAACTCCACACAGACAACAAACAAACTACATACAGAGAACATACAAACTCCACACAGATAAGGCACAGTCCAGGAATCAAACTCATGACCTCAGCGCTGTGATGCAGAAGTGTTAACCACTTGAGCCACCATACGGCTCTAGTATTATAAGGAATGCGTTTTCTGTGGTGGCGGTTTCCGAATTACTGAACGGGTAAATGAGGCAAAAAATGAATTCTTCATATTTATCTATTTATTAGTAAAAGTTTCTAATTAGAAATACTTTCGAAATAAAGAGTCAAACATGAGCTTTCAGCTGTCTGTATTTTCAAAAATGGAACTTTCGTTCCGCAAAATGCATCCCGTTTCCCTGTTCGTCCATAATTGTCAGCAAGTATAGCAGTAATATAGAAATGGAAGACCTGGACCTCTTGAAGAAGGTAGAGCTTTCAATACCGTATTACTGCTGTACTCGCTGAGAATTAAGGAGTCAGACAGACTGGGAGACCTCCAGCCAGGAGATGGAGATATAGGTCAAATGTTTCTTCCCCGGACATCGCGCACATGGGAGAAACAGGAAGTCTGAGAATACTCTCGAAGCTAAATAAATAAACTCTTTTATTTAAATATGTACAATATATTTGAATGTGTTGGTGTATATATTTTGTATGTGTGTGTATAGTATGTATGTATGTATATATAAATACAGAGATAAGGCACTCTACACAGATAAGGCACTGTCCAGGAATCGAACTCATGACCTCATAGCTGTGATGCAGAAGTGTTAACCACTTGAGCCACCATACTTCTCTAGTATTATAAGGGACGTGTTTTCTATGGTGGTGGTTTCCGAAATACTGAATGGGTAAATGTGGCAAAAAATTAATTCTGCATATTTATCTATTCATTAGTAAAATTTCAAATTAGAAATACTTTCGAAATAGAGAGTCCAACATGAGTTTTCAGCTGTCTGTATTTTAAAAAATCGAACTTTCGTTCCGCAAAATGCATCTCGTTTCCCTGTCTGTCTAACTCCATAATTGTCAGCAAGTATAGCAGTAATATAGAAATGGAAGACCTGGACCTCTTGAAGAAGGTAGAGTTTTCAATACTGTATTACTGCTGTACGCTCAGTGGCTGATACAATGGACAGAGGCCGGAGAGATGTGTATGGATTGCAGCACACTTTCTTTTTGTATCGATATGGTTTATTTTTATGACCTCCCTTCGTCAGCAGAACGGTTAATGCTATGTACACAGTCACTGTATACAGATATAATTCAGCGTCTTTAAGCCTGACTGCGTTATTATATTTTTTTCAGATCAGCACAATAGGAAAGAACTTCTTTTAAAGTTTAACAGCTCCCTGAAGTACAATGTGTTCTGTATTTACCGAGTGTATATGCAGAGCCGCATTAAACGTGAAAGCTTGCCAAATAGATACTCTGCACCTTCTTCTCAGCTATACCGAGTAACGCAATAAACACATATTTGTCATTATAAGGCATTAAGTGTTGGAGAAAGGCAATAAGGGCGAGTAGAAGCTGCTTTTTTTACACTTTTTTTTAGCAGTGTTTTATAGACTTGAACTAGGGCTGAAAGTGGAGTAATACAACAAATTTACACATACAACTAAGTGGATCCATTTAAAGTTGTCTGCAGGCCTCCCGACTGTCACCGATCCAGCGGGAGAGTCACGATTTTGGGGGAATGTCCCACTCGCCTTCCAGTTTGTACCAATAACTGAATTAGGTCCGTATTCATACATAACGGATCCGCACCAAACTCATCCGTCCTGCCCCTCGTTTTTATGTACTTTATGGCACTTATGCGTGCGATAGGTCTATCTTATGTTACCGTGCGTAGTTTCCTTCTTAAGAAGTCACGGACAATGCTTTCCCCGCCCTCCCCCGGCTTATCTAAATCCCTCCCCTCCCACTTCTACCTAAACACTCCCCACGGCATCGCCCGGCGGGGGGAGTTAGTTAAATGAGGGTGGGAGGACGGACTAAGCTTCTGTGCGAGCGTATGGCCCCTTCCTTACGCCGGCTGAAGTTAGGGTAGCCTTCAGCTGGCATAAGGAATAGGGCATACTCCCGCACAGGGGGAGTGTCAGGGAAAGTGAACGCCGATACGCTGTGCTTTAGTAAGCACAGCGAATCGGCGTAGGTCTGGATCAGGCCCATTGATTCTCCCCGCCTCCCCCTGCCCTTCCTGGCTAATCTAAATCCCTTCCCCCTCCCACTACTACCTAATCACTCCCGAGGCGGCATTACACCTCCCCTCCCCCGGCTTATCTAAATCCTCCCCTCCCACTTCTACCTAAACACTCCCCGAGGCAGCATTACACCTCCCCTATGCCCTCCCCCGGCTTATCTAAATCCCTCCCACTTCTACCTAAACACTCCCCGAGGCGGCATTACACCGCCTCTTTCTTACTAAACTAATCCAAGCGGTCTTTAAAGACCACACAGAGGCAATCTACACACCTAACTGGTACGTAGATCGTGTAAATGACCCACTACGCACACATAATAGGTCATCTCGTAAATATACGCATCGTAGAAGCAGAAGCACACACACACACACACACACTATATATATATATACATACATACATACATACACACACACACTTTGCTTTTGGTTTTCTCGCCTGATTAATCAACTTTTATTTTTGCCAGCCACAAGTTGTCATCTTGAGAAGCCGTGAAGCCCTGACACACTTCAAGATGCGAGAATTATATTTATCGCCCTTCGTACCAATAGCTGACAGTTCCTGCAGACACATTTAACGTGTTCTATATTTACATGTGTGTGTTGTGGGGTCGCGGTGCTAAGATGAGTGTATAAAAGAAGTGTGGCTCACATTCATGTTCACACTGAAAGAAAACTCAAATAAATTCCTATATTGGGAAAACTTGTATTCATTTCAGAAAAACATATTAATCCAGTGTTCCAGGGAAACCTAATTCACTAAACCACCACTGTGTCTTTCCTACAGTTTAATACAAAAATGATCACTATATTTAAGGGGGGTTTTACAGGCTGCAAAAGCCAAGCAGGTCTTCTGTAATCTGCAGTCTATGAACACACAGAATTGCAATTTCTTCATTTATTTTTATGGGTCTGATATGAAATGTCGACGGTTGATTATTATCGGGCAGATCCTATATAACGGTTGCGAGCGATTTTACGCCAGCCGCTGACGGAAAGTCGCACGTTAGTGATTACTGCGTGTGCACGGCAGGTGTCACGCAACGTAACTCAGAGCGTACGTTCCAGCAACGTATTAACAGCGTATCTACACATGAAGGGGCGTGATATCCATGCGGCCCCCGTAATGACGCTTCTGAGGCGGGGTGAGGCATGTAAATCGTACAGTGTGGGTGTGTTTAGGCAGTTAGGTACGTGAAGCCTATACGTACATCAGTAGTTACGCTTTGTGAAGTTAAGGTAGGGTTTGGGAAGCGTAAAATGGAAAGAGTACGTTCATGCGAGACGAGTGTCTAGGGGAGTACATAGAAAGTGCGCTAGTGTAAATATGCAACGCGATGAAACGTATCAAGCACTTAGGTCTGGATCTACCCCCATGTTACTATTTGTTTGTAACATCTGTAAACTTCATGTAATGCAGACAGCTTAAAAATAAATATATATATATGTAATACTAACATAATACTCGACTGTCGCCAATAACGATCGACATAACAACCGCAAAGGATTTTTGTAACTTACAGCAGCGCACTGGGCATTTTTATACGGTGTTTGTTTCATTTCTTGATACCTCCCTCTCTATATTGCACCTGCTGCTATTAACCAAGAAGAACCAATTGAGAAAATCCTTTCCCTGTAACACCCTGTATCCCTTCCTTTTCCCTGTAACACCCTGTATCCTTTCCCTTTCCCTGTAACACCCTGTATCCCTTACCTTTCCCTGTAACACCCTGTATCCCTTACCTTTCCCTGTAACACCCTGTATCCCTTCCCTTTCCCTGTAACACTTATGGAATTAGCAAGCTGGAAAGACAAGATCATCAGTAAGAAAACAACCTCTCTTACCTGCAGTTCAAAGTTGGCCTGGTCCAAAAACTTCTTGTTCAGCATGTCCGCGTACTGATTAATTGCTCGCAAGAAAACCCTGAAAGATGAAAGTGACATTGAACAGTTTTAAGCAGGTGCAAATATGGAAGGAAAATACACACTGTAAATAAATTGGATTATGCTGATGTCAGACGCAACGTAAAAATACCTCAAAACCCCAAGAAGCCAGGTCAAAACAGTTTTCATCTCTTGGGGACCGATTCAATTGGCGGCGTTATTTAAAAAAATTTAGCAACGGAAAAAATACGACGCTATTGCCGATCATTTAGCGTAAAAAATACGCCAATTCAATCGTTTTTTATCGCTGCGAAAAAAGAGCAGACAGCGAAGGAAAAATTTAACGCATTTTAAAAAAAAAAGACTTTTTGGAACGTTGCAACTCACTTCCTTCTAGCAAGAAATGACAGGTTCGCTGTCATTGGTCAGTGTCTGAAATATCGTTCTCTGGCCAATGACTGTCATTAGCGTCGGGCATAGTTGCAAACGTTTCAAAAAGTTATTTTTTTTTTTTACCATGCCCTGGCATCCATGGGGATGCTGATGCTTGTAGTTCTACAATGCATTAAAACCAGGTGAGTGACAGTTGGAAGCTCAGAAGTGGAGTATTCTGTATATAATGGAAGGGGTCATGTTGGAGGGTATGCAATTGTGGTTACTAAATGATTGTGTACCGGATCCAAATTTTACACAGGTGTGGTTCACCGCTGAGAATGGCCCGCATCCATGGGCATGCTGATGCTTAGGAGTTCTACAAGCATCAGCATGCCTTGTCGTGGCACAAGACAGGGCATCGTTGAAAATCCGCACCTCTCATAGGTTTTCATTAAAAAAAAGGCGTATTTTTAACGCTGCTAAATAATTGAATAGCAAAAAAAAAAATACCGCCTGTTATTTTGCAAAAAATAGCGTTAAAAATGCGCCAGCAAACGCTTTTACCTCAATTGAATCGGACCCTTGGACTGTTGATTTGAAAAATGATCTTATCAGTGAACGGCCAGTCAGAAGATACCTGAGCACACAGACCAATTGCAGACCCCCCCAACATGACCCATTCCATTAGGTACAACATGCTCTACTTCTGTGCTTCCAACTCTCAGTTACTATGGTAACCTCCTTTGTTGAAAAGATATGTTTTTACAAACATCAGTTAATGCATTAAAACCAGGTGAGTGACAGTTGGAAGCAGAAGTGGAGTATTCTGTATATAATGGAAGGGGTCATGTTGGAGGGTATGCAATTGTGGTTACTAAATGATTGTGTACCGAATCCAAATTTTACACAGGTGTGGTTCACCGCTGAGAACGGCCCTTTTATGTCAGGGCGCATTTTCGATGTTGCACTGCCAGCCACTGTTCCTGTCCCACCGAAGACACAGAATCGTAGACCTCCAGCCAGGAATCCGTAGTGCCGACTCGTAACTATTTTATCCAACCTTTATCTTAATCCTGACCCTAACCCTCCCCTCCATTACCCTAACACTACCTTCCCCACGGCCTCACCCTAAAACTCCCCTTCCCACAGCCTAATCCCAAGTGTCCCATTCCCACAGCCTGACTATAAGACTCCCTCCCCCACAGCCTAACCCTAAGACTCCCTTCCCCACAGCCTAACCCTAAGACTCCCTTTCCTACAGCCTAACCCTAAGACTCCCATCCCTGCAGCCTATCCCAAAATCTAACCTTCAATCATGCATTCCCGACCTGCAGTCTTACCCTAAGACTCCCTTACCCACAGCCTAACTCTAAGTCTTCTTCTATTATCTCCTCTCCGCAGCCTAACCCTAAAACCGCCCTCCTACACTACTTCCCCTCCCCTGCACCAGTGCCATAACTAGAGGTGTGCGATACGGGCAGTCGCCCAGAGCACCAAGCCAAAGGGGTGCACCATTAAGTTCATTTTAAAGGTTAAACTGGTTATTTATTCAAGTTAGGGGGTGCCATTTTTCTTTTTTGTCCCTTGCTCTAAGATTTTTAGTTACGGCTCTGCCCTGCACTAACTTGTAGCTTCGGTTCATGGGGTTCTCTTCGCAATGCAGCCATTTTCTAAAATATACACAGCCAACAATTAGCTTGAATGGGAGATAGAGATGCTGGATATGTGTGTAGGAGCAGATGAATAAGGAGAGAGAGATAATATGAATGGGAGATAGAGATGCTGAATATGTGTGTAGGAGCAGATGAATAAATAGAGAGAGATAATATGAATATGAGATAGAGATGCTGGATATGTGTGTAGGAGCAGATGAATAAGGAGAGAGATATTATGTGTGGGAGATAAAGATGCTGGATATGTGTGTAGGAGCAGATGATATATCAGATAGCAGATGGTATAGTTGTCTGATACCACAACTAGTGCTGCCATGACAATTATCCTATGGAGGTGACTAAATAATATTACAGCTGTGAACAAAGGGAAGTCTGTAGGGGGGTGGGGGGCAGCTCACACACCCCCATATGACAATTTAGCAGTGCAGTCACCAGTCATCCTGCGCATACACAGTCTGTCCCAGTGACACTTTCCCTTAAGGCTTTGGACACATTAATGTTCAGCTAACTACCTGTTGATCAGATTGGTGGCAGATATGAATAATTCTGTTTACATGATAAAGACACGCTCAGGATGCTAAGTAAGATCCCTTTGGGCCAGAGTCACACTTTTGGTTTTGATTTGATCAGATCCCTAAATATTTTACAGAATGAGTCAAACGCCACTGTACGGCACCCACTTTATCCACAATTTATTATTGGAAGCCGCCATTCATCATTCCAGCTTATACAGGGTGTTCAGAGTCACAGGCCACTGTTCCCACAATATCACTATTATATATACACCGTCCTTCCCCTTTAGATTCCAGTCATGGATGATGAGTCCCTCATGCTCACTCGGTAAAAAGTATCAATACTGTATATATCAGTTTGTCCTCGGCCTCGGTAAATAACAGTCGCGTGTAATCAATAGTGATAATTATTTCAGTCCAAGGAATGAAATAATGGAAAAGATAAGCCCTATCTTGAAAATAAAAGACTATTAGCTTGCTTAATTACCAAAAAATCACAGCCATTAAACTGCGAAACATTATGTTCTGTTAAATGCTCTTTGTCTCTGAACTTTAAATAGTGTAGACAGGAATCATACCTGACTGATCTCATGCACAGATGCCCTGATAACTCTAAAATAGAATACAAGGGACACGTAAAATGGGTACACACGCCCCATACAACCCCACCTCCAACGGTTAGAAATCAGGAGAGTGTGTACGCCCCCATGGCTACTTTATCCAATCCTTTTCCTGATTCTAACATCATACAGTGGTGCCTCTGAGGGCAGTCTGCCGAAGACTGGAAAAGTGTGTACGATGAGACGATCGATTGAGCAGTTGGTTTCAGCAGATGCAGTTTGAAGGTCAGCTATTACATTGGACAAGTGTGTATCATGGATTGGGTGCTGTATCTGTGTAACATTGGACAGGGGGTATCATGGATTGGGTGTTGTATCTGTGTACATGGATTGGGTGCTGTATCTGCTGTAACATTGGACACGTGTGTATCATGGATTGTGTGATGTATCTGTGTAACATTGGACAGTGTGTACATGGATTGGGTGCTGTATCTGTGTAACATTGGACAGTGTGTATCATGGATTCTGTGCTGTATCTGTTTAACATTGGACAGTGTGTACATGGATTGGGTGTTGTATCTGTGTAACATTGGACAGTGTGTACATGGATTGGGTGCTGTATCTAATGTAACATTGGACAGTGTGTACATGAATTGGGTGGTGTATCTGTTTAACATTGGACAGTGTGTACATGGATTGTGTGCTGTATCTGTGTAACATTGGACAGTGTGTACATGGATTGGGTGCTGTATCTAATGTAACATTGGACAGTGTGTACATGAATTGGGTGCTGTATATGTACTAATACGCATTACAGAATGAAGTCCGAGGTTTCCATAACTAATTGCCACCGTATGTCATTTTTGCAATTGAAAAACATTAGATTTGTTAGCGTCACTGAAATACAGCAAAATGTTACTTACTATTCAAATTGCAAACTATTGATCTGCATTGCTGAGCAGCTGCACTGGCCTAGTTAGGTTTAATTAACACTATTTATCAGCAACCAAGACGGCTATCTTTGTATATGAGACTGTAGCCGGCCATGTTGGTGACAATACAGACTTACAGTGATAATGCTGCTCCATTACTGTATTAACAGCTCTGAGTTCCCTGATGGAATTATCTGTGAATGCCCTCAGGTGTCACAGTGCTAGTTCCCAGGACACCTTCGCCAATACCAGGATAACTGATGGGCACAAGAGAATTACAATTACAGGCGGCTTTAGGGATGTCTCCGGGGAATATTCACAGAGTCCTCTCTATTTACAATACTGGAACATTATCCTGGGAGTGATATTAGCAGCATGGTTGATGAATATCAGAGAGATTGTGAGTGTGCCATAAAAATGCTGGGAAAAGGGGTGTGTCCTGTGGATAGCTCCACCCATAGGTGTGTCTAGCGCTGCCAGGAAAACTATTACTCAGTAAAAATGGCGGCATCAGTATATATTGATTGTTGCATTGTCAGTGAATAAAGCCTTTCAGTATTATTGTGAAGACTGAATAGGAGATCCGCTGACTTCTTAATTATGCTCATACACAGAGGTGTATGAACATAATTAAGTTCAGCGTAGTGTAATATCCAACATCTATATTGTACAGTAAGCCCAGGGCCGGCGGAACCCGGTAAGCGCGGAAGGGGGGTGCCAAGCCAGAGAGGCGCTCCCCTCCGTTTGCTATCCCCCGCTGCCATAGGTGTCGGATGCGGCGCAGCCTTGGAGAGACCCGCAGGCAGCTCATATGTGAGGCTGCTGCATCAGCTGCCGCTGATGTCAGCTGCACTGTGTAACTGCCTCAGGTGCTCATACAGGAACTTCCTGCCTGCCAAAGGAGGAGAGCGCCTTGCAGGAAGACTCAGGTAAGTTAGAAAAAACATTAGGGGGGGCTGGTGTCATATT